>JBBMKB010088885.1:0-11518 GCA_037833945.1 Alaria marginata
TAGAGATACACCATAACCACTGAGCTATACAGTCAGCGTTGACTGTATAGCTCAGTGGTTATGGTGTATCTCTAACAAGATGCACAGCCCACGTTCCCACTCCGTCACTTCCAACTGGTTACTTCCTCCCTCCTCTCTCTCTGGCTCAAGATCATCCTGGGAGTTAGTCATCACGAGGAACTTTTCAGGAAGACCGTGCCCCTTGCCAGCAACGACATCTCTGTGCCCGCTTGCGCTTGTCCTAGCAACAAATTGACAACCAGAGAGACGACGTGATACTGACTGGTGTGGTTGCAACAAAACAAAACTTCTCCCCTCCGCCGAGGTACACACACCTACCGCGCTCAGCTATTTTCTATTTTTGAAGCACGTCTTCTTATACACTACAAATAAACATACCAGTAGAACTGGGCGGTTGCAGCTGTTGTTACACCCGGAATCAAAATTGAATTTGGTTTGGATCCACCGGACCACCACTGATGATGATGCCGCCAGGCGCTGCCACAAAAAAAGCAGGAACGAGCAGTATACTTACTTTTGTCGGGGGTGCTAAGAATCAACTTCATAACAGCCGTAGGTGGTTATATATGATACGGGGTACGTATGGAGTATGGAGTTCTCGGTCTACGCGCACCCGTTGTTGTGTACCGGTATTAATATTATATTAATAGTTGCCTTGTGCGCCGTGCAGGGCCGGCCCTTACAACTGCTGCTGTTACAAGTACCACTATGTAAGTAAATATAAGCACCGTTTTGTATTAAAACTTATAATCAAACGACCTTATATCTACGGACAGAGTGGTAGTCTACAGCCTACCAGGTACCTGGTAGTAGACTAACCGGTTTGTTCCCGTTCTTTTCGCAGACTCGCAGCAGGTGCGCCTACCGGCATTAGGCGATGATTAAGTTTGACACGCTTGTAAACTACTGTCTATCCTGGGTCAGACTTTTTCAGTGGACAGCCTGTTCTCGCCTTCACGTGCTGGGGAGCGCGTGTGTGATACCTCTCATGATACGAGTGGATCCTGGATAAGGATCCTAGATCTTACTGATGTGGTTTTAAATGTAAGGATCGTTAACATATTAATATAAATATAAAAGAGGTACTTACATTTAGGTCTAAAAGTGCTGTTTTTTCTAGGGTGGTTTCTGTCCCCTGACCCCTTTTTGGCGATTCTCAGCAAAAAGTAGAAACCCAGCATTTCCTATTGGTTTGTTTGTGGTGGGGCTTTCACCCTTTCCGCTTGCAAGCTAACTGCTGGACTCTCGACGGGTGCTCGTGGAGGACGTTCGAGTGCGCGCTGTCCGCTGAGGTAAGCACTGTCCCCGCGCCCCACAGTTCTCGCACTGAAAAATACGCCGAGTTAAGGCAAGGGAAGCAAAAATGCACGGCTTGTGTGTTGCGTTCGTTCCTTGAGTGTCTTCTGCCGGGGATTCCGGAGGGTAGGAAGGGGAGGGAGGGCAAGGCTTGCCTTGCAGATGATCGGGCCCAGCAAGTACTCGGATGGGTGTTCTTGCGTGGAGGTCTGCCCGCCGTGTGAGGCATGCCCTGGCATAATGCGACCTTGATTGATGGTGGTTCACATGCGTTATTTTTGAAAATGACCTTTCTGAATATTGCGCGTGTGGTGGTGGAGATTGCACCATCATCCGCTCGTGTTCGTCACAGAAGTTCGTAAGAGGCCACAAGGATGATACTCGTACTCGTAGGGACGAGGGGGGAAAAAGCGCCAAAATTTTGGAGAAGGGGGAGGGGGGGGGTCGCTAAGCAAAGACGTCTTGACGGATATCTTTCTTGGTCATCGTGTCCGTGCCTGTGTGTTCGTTTGTTGCCAAGCTATTCTCCCTGTGCGTGCTGCTGCTGTTGCGCTCGGCACCCCTCGAAGTTTTGTAAGTCGCGCGTCGAAGCAGCAGCAGTAGTACTGCTATAAAACGAGGGCTCAGTAGAATAGCAGGCCAGCAGCAGCAGCAGTGTATGTACCTGTACCTGCATTGCGTGCTGCCTGCACTTCTGCTGCTGCTGTACTACAGTATTAATAGTGCGTACTCGTAAGGATTACGTTTGTTTTGCTGCTGAGTTTTAGGAGTTTTACTGAGCAATCGGCACCAGGCTGTGCGTGCGTTGCGTACTACGCTGCACTATTTTGTAGTAAAGGTACGGGTAAACTGGTACTGCTGTGTAAATGAATGTCGGTGCCGTACGTGAACGAATCGCGTTGGTTCGCATTCATTTGTACTGGTACACCAGAAAGGAGTAGCTCCAGTGCTCGTCGTGGTGCAGTGGTGCAGTGTATATACCAGAAAGGAGTAGCTCCAGTGCTCGCCGAGAGACGAGAGACGACTGCCGCATCGTATGTCTTCATACCTGGTATCATTTGGCAGCACACCCCCTCGAACCATTTTCGAAGCTGATTTTTGTCGACAACGGGGAGAGCGCAAATGCCGAGCGATGATAGTAGTGGCCGTGGGAGTTCACCCAGGGAGGCGTGTTTTTTTGGGGTTTCCATCTCGACTCTGCCGCCTCCTTTTCATCGTTGTTTTGGCCTGAGTCTTGCGCGGCGGAAAATGGCATGTCTACACGGGTGGCAGGTGTGCTGCGCGCAGCACGCGCCGCAGACGTGTTAGCCCCCCCCCGCGGAGGGCCCTCGGAGGTCCGGTGGGGGTTTGTTCGCGCAGGGGCCGGCGGAGGCGTTTTCCCCCCCATTTTTTTCCATAAATGAGTAAATACACGCTCGGAAACCACTCGATCAAGTGGGTATAGACTTTCCTGTACATGCCTACAACATTTGTTTCGCGGTACATGGGTGAATATTTGCCCGAGAACCACTTGACCAAGTGCGTTTAGACGCCCTTAAATCTGTTTTTCCCCTGCTACGACCTACGGTGGAAACGAAAAATGTGCGTCAAGTTTTTTCTCGCCTGGGAGAAAGATATGCGCAACATTTTTTTTGCCGAGCGCCTTCCGTCGGCGTTGCGCAAAACAGTAATTCCGACCCAGGCTGGCAGCTATTATTAGTTATATGAAAAAAGTAAACGACAGCTGTCGACGTACTGTACAGCAGTCACACTAACTGAAGGTTGTTTATACATATTATACCACCGATCGCCCGTAATGAAAGCATCACCAGAATATCTACAGTAATGCCCTGGCACGTGTAAATACCTGGTAAAGCAGTATCACGGCACCAAACTATCAGTACCAGAATATGGAGTCGACCATAGACTCTACCGTGTACCTGGCATTATTTATAACGTACCGAGCTATAGTATGCACCGGTAGCTATTAATAATGTGATGATGTAACGCCTGCCTTTCTCTTGTCTCTCTTTTCTCGTGTTTTTTTTTTTTCTTGCACGAAAACGACACTGCCGGGCTCGGTCACGGAACACGCGGGGTTGCTTCGCAGAAACCATGGCGTCTAAGTTCTGGGCTCACGAATCGGGGGGGTCAGGATCGGAGTCCGACTCGGACTCCGACTCCGACTCGTCCATGGGCGGTGGAGGTGGCGCGGCGGGCGGGCGGCGGATCTGGGCCGTCGACTCCGACAGCGAGTCGGAAGAGGAGGTAAGCTGTGGTGTGCTAAAAACAGGCAACACGATAACGGGCCCCTGGGAGGCAAACGGCTATAGCGTTGGGAGTGTGGTTGGTTGTCAGTGCTAAAAACAGGCAACACGATATAACGGGCCCCTGGAAGGCAAACGGCTATAGCGTTGGGGGTGTGGTTGTCAGTGCTAAAAACAGGCAACACGATATAACGGGCCCCTGGAAGGCAAACGGCTAGCGTTGGGGGTGTGGTTGGTTGTTAGTGCTAAAAACAGGCAGCACGATATAACGGGCCCCTGGAAGGCAAACGGCTATAGCGTTGGGGGTGTGTTTGTCAGTGCTACAAACAGGCAACACGATAACGGGCCCCTGGAAGGCAAACGGCTAGCGTTGGGGGTGTGGTTCCTTGTGTTTTTGTTGGTGAGGAGGGCGGCGGGTCCGGGCGGGTTGGTGGGTGGGTGGCCTGTCTGTCAGCTGCAGGCTGTGCTAAAAAAAAATCGGGGAAAAAAACAAGAATTACGTGAGTTAGTTGGCGTTACGTCGGCGGCTGTCGGTATGGTTCATTCAACAGAAAGGCGAAACGAAAACGGCGGGCGGGCGGGGGGGGGGCCTTGTTGACACACGGCTATATTACACGTGTTGTTGGCAATTTTGGGGATATTGTTCCGTATAACTGTGTTAGTTGGCCAGGGCTAGCGTTGCTGTTGGTAAGGCGGGGCAGGAGAGGGAGGGACTCGGACAGCGAGTCGGAAAGGAGTGCCGCAAAAAGTCAAAACAAGCCCGGCCCTCTTTTTAGTGGCAACACGGCTAAATATACCTGGTAGAATTATAAGCGTTGCTGTTTTGCCGATATTTGAGTATGGTTCCATTTGCTTCCCGGTATGTTGGGATGACGAGGTAGAAGAAGGACTCGGATAACAACGAGTCGGAAGAGGAGGTGGGCTGTCAGCTGCAGGCTGTGCTAAAAAACGGTGACATGAAAACCGCCCCCTTTTATTGGCAAGACGGCTAAATACACGATGAGAAGCGTTGCTGTTGGCGAGTTTGGGGTATGGTTCCTTGTGCTTACCGGTGTGTTGGTGGGGAGGGGGAGAAGAAGGAGGGACTCGGACGGCGAATCGGAAGAAGAGGAGGTGGGCTGGCAGCTGCGGGCTGTGCTAAAAAAAGACAACATGAAAACGGTCCCCTTTTAGTGGCAAGAAAATACACGATTGGAAGCGTTGCCGTTGGCGAGTTTGGAGTATGGTTCCATGTGCTTACCGGTAT
Organism: Alaria marginata; assembly: GCA_037833945.1. Taxonomy (NCBI): domain Eukaryota; class Phaeophyceae; order Laminariales; family Alariaceae; genus Alaria; species Alaria marginata. The sequence continues at coordinate 4,810 of JBBMKB010088885.1, forward strand.
GTTGGTGGGGAGGGGGAGAAAAGGAATTCGGACGACGAGCCAGAAGAGGAGATGAGCTGCAGCTGCGGGCTGTGCTGAAAAAGACAAAAATAGCACGAACCCCTTTCGTGGCGAGACGACTATATTATGTACCAGTATACCGTTGCTGTTGCCGATTTTGGGGTATGGTTCCATATGCTTACCGGTATACTGGTGGGGAAGGGGAGGAAAGGGAGGGACTTCGGACAGCGAGTCGGAGGAGGAGGAGGAGGAGGTGGGCTGTCAGCTGCGGGCTGTGCTAAAAAAAAAGCTCGACACGAAAACGGCCCCCTTTTAGCGGGAAGACATAAAATATAGACCACGCCGTGTGTATACCCTCGCTGACGGTGAAAGCAGCTGCAACGAACCGTGCGGACGGACAAGTCGCACTGCCCGATGCATGCAGTTAGCTTGGGAGCGTGAAACTCGAGGACCTCTGTGCTTTTCGTATCGTTGATAGAGCGCTCGGCGGTTACGCTCTCCGCGTTGTCGAGAAAAGGATCTTGTAATCGTGTGCTGGGGTGTTTGTGTTATCAATCGTGTTACCGGCAATTACGGTAGACTAACTATTACGGGGGAACGTACTGTAGTTAATAGGACCAAATATTGGTAGTAAAAATAGAGAAATATATAGGTTTTTGTGTTTACCGTAGGTCCTATTAACTACGTTCCTCCGTAATAGTTTATTATCTATTGCCCCTTTTTTGACATTATATTTGGCCCCCTTAAACCCTTGCTACTTGCTCTACCGCGTCTCCCCATGGTAGGTGCGCGTGGTGAAGTCTGCGAAGGATAGGTCGTTCGAGGCTATCCGCACCACCGTGCTCAAGATCCGGAACCATATCAAGATCAACGACTGGAACGGAATTCAGGCAGACTTCGACGAGTGCAACAAGCACGTAGAAAAGAGCAAGGTGGGCGCTTTGAAACTGGGCCTGGCCTGAGGAGGAAGGCGTTTTTTTGGGGGGGGCGTTTTTTTTTTGGGGGGGGGGAAGGGGGGCCCACGTTCTGGGTGTTGATCGCTTGGAATTTGTCCATGGGAGATGTTTTGCGGCGCGGTAAAAAGGGTTAATTGTTGAATGCATGTTTATGTGACATTTTGGGGGAAGGTGATGATCGCCAACGTTTCACACCTCGGACAGATCATACAGATCATACAGATCATACAGATCATCTAGATCATCTACAGTTGTCGTAGATCCTGTGTCTGCCGTTCTGAGATGTTGTGCAGGATCTGCATATAGAGAGTACATCTCCAATCCTGGAAACATCTGCTAGATCATGCAGACCGGGAACACGAGCTACAGTAGATCATGCAGATCTTTCCTGAAATATCTAGATCACCCAAGTGGGGATTGGTGATCTGTCTGTCGTGCGCAACGTTTTGGGGGTCAACCAGTTGGAATTTGTGTAGGATACATTTTTTAGGTTACTTGGAATTAGTGTAAAACATACTTACTATTTACGGGGGACCATAGTAAATAGGACCCACGGTACACACAAAAACCTATATGTTTACCTATTTTTACTGACAATAGTTGGTCCTATTTACTATGGTCCCCCGTATTAAGTGCACCTTGACGTGACTTTTACTTTTGTGAGCAGGTAATGATCGCCAAGGAGGGGGTGCCGTCTTTCTACGTCAAGCTGCTGGCCAACCTCGAGGACCTGCTGGCGACGACCCTTAAGGACAAGCCGGCCGTGAAGAAGATGAGCGCCACCAACACCCGGTCCCTCAACCGCATGAAGCTGCAGCTGCGCAAGCACAACAAGAGGTGTGTCGAAATGAAATTAAATGAAATTAAATGATTTGCCCCGCTTGTCTTGTTTTTCTTTTTCGTTTTTCTTTTTTGTTTTTATTTCGTTTTTTTCGTTTTTCGATTATTAATAGTTCGATTTCGATTATTGATTATTGATTATTATTTTTTGTCTCCTTTTTTTTAATTCTTTTTTTTTCTTACTTTTTGGGGTCTTTTTTCTTGCCTCCTGCCCGCGGTCTCGCATTTTGTTTGGAGTATATATTCGTATGAGTTGTTGTTCTTGTTCTTACTGTTGTTGTTTTTTTGTTAATGCTTATAATGCTTGCAGCTACGAGAAGGAGATCGCCGACTTCCGCACGAACCCTTCCAACTACGCCGAGGACTCGGAATCGGATTCCGATTCTGATGATTCGGACGACGATTCCGATTCGGACGATTCTTCGGACGACGATTCCGATTCGGATGAAGCGGAAGACTCGGACGCGGCGGGATCGGATGACAGCGAGGACTCGTCGGACGATGCCGGCGACGCCAAAGCTAGCAAGCCTGTCAAGCCTCAGAAGGTAGAGTGTTCGGTTGGGTATGGTGTCGGGGTGTTTTGGTCGTGTTGTGTTGTATTGCGTTGTATATATTGGATTGCGTTTCTAGTTATGTTTTTTTGGCTTGGTTTTTGCACGAAACGTAAGAAAACGTCATGTTTTGTACTGCAGTTTGTGTAAGGCACACCCTAACCCTGCCTCACATAAGAACCTGACCCTGGCCCAAAATAATATTTTCTGAAGTGGTGTCACGTACTGTCATGTCACTTAAGAACTTGAGCCTGCCCAAAATGGGAGTTTCGTAAGTTGTGTCGCGTTTCGTATGAAGTATATATGTCTGGTATATGGTATCCGTGGTATTCGTTACCGAGAAGATAACACCCGTGGTATTAATAAAGAAGGAGTGTAATCGCAAACGGCCGTGATGAAAAGCTAATTCCTCGTTTCCGATGCGTCTCGCTGCAAAAGCGGGGCGTCCATGAGACCAAACGTTGCTTATCCAGCACCTCTGAGCTTTGCTATGGTACTCATATATACGTACTGCTGTCCGCTCGTGCTTCACCATGTAGGCCTCGCTTTGTCCAACCAAACACCTGTTACCCAATATATAGTATCCCTGGTAACGCGCTATCGAGTGAAATCGCCAAGAGAATGTCTGTGGTACAGATGAAGAAGGAGTGCAATCGCAAACAGCCGTGATGAAAAGTTAATTCCTCGTTTCCGAGGCGTCTCGCTGCAAAAGCGGGACGTGCATGAGACCAAATGTTGCTTATCCAGCACTTCTGAGCTTTGCTTGTGATACGCTCTGCCACCCGCGCGTACCTTCAATTGTAGGCCTCGACTTCTCCAACCAAATAACTGGTATCGTACCCCAACTCTCCCCCCCCGCACACACAATTTTCTTCCTTTCTTTGGTTCCCTCTCAAAAGCCCTTTAGTTTTTTTTTACATCTGTGGTGCCACACGCATACCTATTTTCTTCTATGATTCCCCCTCGAGACCTCTTTAGGTTTTCGACATCTATGACGGCACATATATACGTACCTATCTCTCTATAGTTTCCCCTCGAGACCCGTTTTGGTTTTGGCCACTTTTGGTGCCGCCCACCTTCTTATCATCCTCTGCGGTCCCCTCTAGAGTTACCTGTTATTACGGGGGTCCATAGTATATAGGACCAAATATTGTTAGTAAAAATAGGTAAATATATAGATTTTTGCCTGTACCGTAGGTCCTATTTACTATGGTCCCCCGTAAATATGTTTTTGACATATTTGGTGTTTATGCGTTTTTAATGATCTGTCCCTTTTTGCCCACAGTAGTAGTGGTGCCGTCGTGAAGCCTTGTAGTTTTGGCGTCGACGCGGACTCTGTGCGCCCCCAAAGCCGTGACGATAAGCTAATTCCTCGTTTCCGATGCGTCTCGCTGCAAAAGCGGGACGTGCATGAGACCAAACGTTGCTTATCCAGCACTTCCGAGCTTTGTTGCTATATACCCGCTCGTATTTCATGGCGCGAGCTTCGTTCTCGTCTTTCGAAGTGACCTCTCCTTATTTAGCTTAACCCCTACCAGGCATTTATTTGCCTCGCGTAATAACTTATGTTTTGTCGATGACGGATGTGACGCACCCAAGCCTTGACGATAAGCTAATTCCTCGTTTCCGACGCGTCTCGCTGCAAAAGCGGGACGCGCATGAGACCAAACGTTGCTTATCCAGCATTTCCGAGCTTTGTTGCTGTGTACCCGCTCGTATTTCATGGCGTGAGGTTTGTTCTCGTCTTTCGAAGCGAACTCTCTTTGCTTAGCTTAACCCCTACCAGGCATTTAGTTGCCTCAAGTAATGTGTCATGTTTTGTCGATGACGGATATGACGCACCCAAGCCGTGACGATAGCTAATTCCTCGTTTCCGATGCTTCTCGCTGCAAAAGCGGGATGTGCATGAGACCAAATGTTGCTTATCCAGCACTTCTGAGCTTTGTTGCTGTGTACCCGCTCGTACTTCATGGCGTGAGGTTCGTTCTCGTCTTTCGAAGTGACCTCTCTTTATTTAGCGTATCCCCTACCAGGCATTTAGTTGCCTTAAGTAATATGTTATGTTTTGTCGATGACGGATGTGACGCACCCAAGCGATGACGATAAGCTAATTCCTCGTTTCCGATGCGTCTCGCTGCAAAAGCGGGACGTACATGAGACCAAACGTTGCTTATCCAGCACTTCCGAGCTTTGTTGTTATTTCATGGCGTGAGCTTCGTTCTCGTCTTTCGAAGTGAAGTCTCTTTGTTTAGCTTAACCCCAACCAGGTATTTAGTTGCCTCAAGTAATGAGTTATGTTTTGTCGATGACGGATGTGACGCACCCAAGCCTTGACGATAAGCTAATTCCTCGTTTCCGATGCGTCTCGCTGCAGAAGTGAGACGTGCATGAGACCAAACGTTGCTCATCCAGCACTTCCGAGCTTTGTTTTACGTACCCGCTCGTATATCATGGCGTGAGGTTCGTTCTCGTCTTTCGAAGCGACTCTCTTTATTTAGCTTAACCCCTACCAGGCATCTAGTTTGCTCAAGCAGTAAGTTATGTTTGACGCAGCGGACACTACGCACCCAAGCCGTGACGATAAGCTAATTCCTCGTTTCCGATGCTTCTCGCTGCAAAAGCGGGACGCGCATGAGACCAAACGTTGCTTATCCAGCATTTCCGAGCTTTGTTGCTATATACCCGCTCGTATTTCATAGCTTCATTCCCATGCATGGCCTTTGGACGGCCTCTCTTTTTTTCATTTTACCCGTAGCCCCGCGTAGGTGCCGTAGGAAAGCACCAATTGTTGTTTTTGTCAATGGAGGACACTACGCACCCAAGCCGTGACGATAAGCTAATTCCTCGTTTCCGATGCGTCTCGCTGCAAAAGCGGGATGCGCATGAGACCAAACGTTGCTTATCCAGCACTTCTGAGCTTCGAATTGCTACCTCCTTGTATCTCTATATTACTATGATAGCGTAAGCGTCGTCTTTCGAAGGCCCCTCTCTCTCTGTACATATAGTACGCGACACCAGTTAAGAATCTCTGATTTCTGGCCAGGCTGGAATTCTTATGCAAGGCAGGGTGTGTCATACACTATTTTCAGTACTAAAGAGGGTCTGTTCTTATTTTTTTCATAAACATGAGCCTAAAAATTTTAATTAACAGATTCTTAACATCTGTTGCGTACTGTATGCCGTCTCCTAAATTAAAACGATTATTGAATTATGTCACCCCTTTATTTTTACTAGCGCTGGGGTTATAACCCTATATATAGATGTAGTTGCCGCAATGGAAGATTTTTTTTTGACAATGCGGACATGACGCACACAAGCCGTGACGATAAGCTAATTCCTCGTTTCCGATGCTTGTCGCTGCAAAAGCGGGACGTGCATGAGACCAAACGTTGCTTATCCAGCACTTCCGAGCTTTGTTGCTAACCTTGTATCTCCCAGCGTGAGTTTCGTTATATCGTATTTCGAAGGCTGCTCTCTTGTTGGTTTACCAGCATTAGTACCCCATGTAGGTGCTGTAGGAAATAGTAAAACAGCAATTGTTGTTTTTGTCGATGACGGATAGGATGCACGCAAGCCGTGACGATAAGCTAATTCCTCGTTTCCGATGCGTCTCGCTGCAAAAGCGGAACTTGCGTGAGACCAAACGTTGCTTATCCAGCATTTCGGGGCTTGTCGTCGTGCCACCGTCGCTCCTCGTATTTCATCTAGTACCCCGATTCGGAATCGGATTCGGATTTTTTTACTCTTACTAGTATAGTCAAAGCTACCTGGTACAGGTACGAGCGAAAACAGCGTACAGCCCACCTCTGAATTGTTTGTTTCCCCTCCGATTGAGTTGCCTCTTTTCCGAACGATGACGAACGAATCCATCCCCTCGGGACCTGGAGAAGATCGATTCGGACGATTGGTCTTCCGATTCGGATTCCGATTCGGACTAATATACCATTTCTATATTTTTGTTCTTCCTATTCATGTTGTTCATTTAGTGATATTAATAGTGTATCGTAAACGATACCAGTAAAACCCGCCTCCGAAAATTAAAATACTTTTTCCCCCCCCTCCAAATTACTTTTTTTTCCATCTGTGAAAAACTTTTTTCCATCCGAATGACTTTTTTTGCCGAACGATGACAAAAATCCCCTCGCAGAACTTGGAGGAAATGGATTCGGACGAGTGGTCTTCCGATTCCGATTCCGATTCTGACTCTTCGGGGAGCGAAGACGAGGGCGACATGCTCAAGGGCCGCGCCAAGTGGCTTAAGAAAACCGACGACACTTCGGACATCAAGAAGCGGAAGGACGAGAAGAGGGCGGCTAAGGTGGAGGACGGGAAAAAGCGCAAGGAGAAGGTGGGTGGGTCCCG
>JBBMKB010088896.1:0-11516 GCA_037833945.1 Alaria marginata
GTTTCCTTTTCATGTCGTGATTTTTGTCTTTGGGGGCTTCTTTTGAGTGATCAGCGTTGACCCCAAATGCTGCAGATTGTCGGACGGCAAGTACATTTTTGTCATGTACTACAGCAGTAGTATTAGTAGTTGTTGTAGTCACGTTTTCATTTGTCTCGTGACTCTCTTGATTTTAATATGGATTGGGTATCGGAAAGCAACATGTGTTTCACCTGGTAGGTGCGTTTCGTCGAGCTTGTAAAAATCACATTCCTCGGTACTGCTCCGAAACAAACCCCGACTCACATGGTGAGTGCACTGGTGTGATATACCTCTTGTCGAGCTACCACAGCAACTACAACAACTGCGAGGTACCGTCGTATAGCAGACTACCAGTGTAGACTATGCGAAGAGTAAGAACCGCCCGTAGCGTGCACGTTGTACGTACGTCTACTCTCTACTCGTAAGCGCGCTGTAGCAGCGGTGTGCTGCGGCGGTTCATCGAGGTCGAAGCAACGACAACTGGCCAAATCAGCGTCACACAGTCACTGCGACCGCCAGCTGCAGGCGGGGCACCCCATCGGCAAACAGCAGCTACTGCTGTAGGTGCAGGTTTTTGGGGTCGAATCGAGGAGCGAGCCGCAGACGAAGCAACACCTCGTAGCACTCTCACCTGAGTGGCCTCGCGCTCACAACGACATCGCGACGTCAACCGCCTCGCATCCGACGAACAGAGGGCACTACCAGCACCAACCCCGAGCGCCGGCCCAACGAAAAATCCCTGGCTAAGCGTCAACAAGCCAGCCGCGAACAACGATGATGCAATGATGGCCACCGGCCTCCTCAATGTAGCCATCCTTCCTTCAGCTCGCCACGTTGGTGTTTGTAGCAGCTCCAGGCACAAAGGGATGTGTCACACAAAGCGCCACACAAAGCGTTGCTTTGTCCAGGTAAACAAACACCGTTTTATATTTGTTTTATACATGAAACAGTCATTATATTTTCGTACGTATGGGATATTTGCTAAGATGGAGTTCCAAGTTGTCAGAATGGCCAGACACAAACGGGGACACGTACTAAACGAGGTATCGGAAGAGTGTCGGGCTCACACCGCCGTCTGCGTGCCTATCTACGATGGACATGGGAGCCGACGCCACAGCATCTCCCTCTGCGGGGACTATGGTCGGGGCCCCCACGCTTCCGGCGGAGGAATCCGTTCGGAAGGGTGGGTGCATGTGAGTAAACTAGAGATAGATGTGTTTTGTTTCGGAATTTGGGTGAGCTCGACTTTTGAACGGACGGGAGTCTAGGCCGGGTGGGGCTTCGGTACGCTTCCACGCCTCCTCGCATGCCTGTGTACCTGGTGCAGCGTGCGGACCAATGCGACACCCTGGAAGAAGACCATTGTTCTGGTGGTGCGTTTGTCCGCGGGTTAGGTCGTCGATGAGACGCAGATCTGTGAAAGCGTTGTCTCTCTGTTGTGTTCCGAGTTGCAACCCTTTCAAATTTCTACCGAGATCGTTGTCGAGCCGTCAAATGTATCCCTCGAACCTCGGTATAAATTCGTACTCGTCTCATATGATATCGTGCTTTTCGAACAGCAGCACTATTAATACTATATACCGGTATGTATGATACAACATACCTGGTACACCGGTTACCGATATCATGGTACGACACCAGGCATGTTATGTATGGTATCAGGTATCTGGTATACGCTACGAGTAAACCCGGTACTCCGCGATCGCAGCAGCAGCGTGTTGCTCCTGTTGGTAGAGTGATGGCACAAGTAGTATTGCGCGACGACGTTGGTCGCAGCTATTAATAACGTCAAGCGCTGCCGAGTTTGGCAGTGACCGGTAGGGGGTTACAACTTACAAACACCCGCCCTACCTGAGCAGGAAGGAGGTCGGAAAGACGAAAGACGAAGGCCGCTCGGAAGAATTTCCCATCCCGTCGTTATCAGCTTGAGCTCCTGCATGTACTCTGTACACTCGTGTATGTATATGGACTTCATCGTTTGATAGAGATGTCTTAACTTCGGCTACGAACTCGTTCAAAATCAAGTTACACAGCAGTAAATAATAAAGTGAAAATTAAAATTCGAAGAAAACAATTCCAAACCCTGCTGGAAGGTTGAAGTTCGAGGACTCTTACCGTATAACACGGAAGAAAGCACACCCCCCTTAGATAACACACCCCCCTACATAAGCACACCCGGTGATAAATATTTTACTTCATATTTTTATCGTCACTTTATCACCGGGGGTACGTTAGATACCACACCCCCGACGTATGTACGCCTGAGAACAGTGTCAAACTCCACAATTATCACACCACCTGGTGGATTCCATTCACTATTCACACCCGACCCGCACCGGTATGTACACCAGCATGGAGGCAACTGGTGCGCCCCCTCACAGTGGGCCGAACGAGAATGCGGCGTTGACCCCGCCGGAACCTTCTGCTGCCGCACCTCGGGCGACGATCATGTCGTTTTTATCTGGGACCAGCGCGCCTACCGGTACTGGCACTAACGGTATCACGTCTCCTACGTCCGTCGTGTCCCAACTACTGGTACCGATACCGGTGATGCACCCGCAGCTCTTGCAGTAAAGCCCAACGCGCCAGTCAAAGGGCCTCTCACACCCCTTGCTAACACACAACCTTGTTACCACACCCCCTGTATTCTGACCAGGTTATGTTCACGCTCACTCCATAGCAATCATTGATATACCGGTACCGTTATCACACCTTCTCGTTACCACACCCCCTGCAATCTGGCCGGGGTCTGTTAACTCTACTTATCAACCAATAATGCCGTTTGCACACCCCCTCGTTATCACACCCCCTCGCTACCACACCCCCCGGCTGCGTGGCTCTCGTGCATGGTGTTTATCACCGGTGAGGCGTTAGAAAACACACACCCCTACAACAGCACACCCGGTGATAATATTTTTAAATGTCAAAATGTTATCACCGGGGTGTGCTTTCTTCCGTGTTATACGGTATTTGTATCCCTTTTTGAGTACAGCAGTACGCGACAGATGTTGAGAATCTGACAATTAAGAATTCCAGGCTCATGTTTTGGAAAAAAATAAGAACAGGGCGTCCTTTGTACTGAAAATAATGTAAGACACACCTTGCCTTACACAAGAATTCCTGCCTAGCCAGAAATAGGAGATTCTTAACATCTTTCGCGTACTAATAATAGCTGTGGTGTGAATACGGGGGTACTCAAGGTTGTATTTATTTTTATTCAGCAGCAGCAGTACCCATGATGGCGTCGCCGAGGTAGCCTCCGGCGTCCGGCAGGGGACAGGCAGAAACGATCACCTCGCCTCGTCGTGCAGGCCCCACGCTCGTCCCCTCGGTAGTGTTTGCTGTTCATATAGTCTAGTCTAAATGCATGCTATCTCATACCAGGTATTTTTCATATTAACATGACAAAGACTAATGTTTTCGTACGATCCCAACGGAGAGCTGGTGGCGTTTTTGTTAGGGGCAGTCGTGGTAAAACCTTCAGTCAGTTGACTAAACGTCGACAGCTGTCGTTTACTTTTTACATAGTAAAGTCTTCGGCGACGACTACAATAACGAACAGCAGCGCCAAGGTCAACGATCAGCGGCGGTCAACGGCGAGCGAGCCGAAAAGTACGAAGCAGACTCCGTTGTTTTTTGTCACAGGGAAAGGCGGCTTTTCCTCATCACGTCGTGATCGGCCGCCCCCGCCTCCGCGATGACTCTGGGTTGTAGCCTATGCTGTCAACCGTCAACAAGTTAACCCTTCTGTTAATAGCAAGCATTGAGACAAAGCAATTGGAATTAGACTAGGATAATTCTAGGAGTTGAAAAAGGGTTACGCTAGGCGATACAGGGAGTTCCCCCGAGACCTGGCGTGGGGAATGAGGGATGAGGGGACGCACACGCGACTATCTTTGGCGGCGTAATTAAGTTATCATCATCATAGTTCGCCGCCTCGAGCCTACGATGGCACGGCTGCTGCTTGCAGCACTACAGTATATAGGCTCAAACGGTGTCTCGCCTCCCCCTCCCTCTCTCCCCCAACGTACCGTTTTGCCGTTTCAGGGCCATGGAGGCGGCGGCGGTGTCACCTTCCACGGTTTTCTATGTGGAAGAGGCGCCGGCAGGCGGTGGTGGGGAAGGCCCGCCCCCACCACCCGGCGTCGAGACCTTGGCGGCGGACGACACCACCGCTTCCAAGGAGGCCGAAGGTGAGGGGGGAAAGGGACAGGGGGAAATATGGGGGTTAGTTCGGCTGGCTGCCCGCTTACACGCGGCATGCCGTCACTCGTAGTTAGCGCTGGTAACCGCGGAGCAAAAGTGCAAGGGGTTCGTTCGGCTTGCCGCGGCCTGACGTGTGGTATGACGTTGGTCAATGCTGGTAATCGCAGAGCGAAAAAGGGAAGAGGGGTTCGTTTGGCTGGCCGTTCTCTAACACGCTAGCGTAGCCTAACAGGGGAAGGGTTTGTTCTGCTGGCCGCGCCGTGGCAAGCGGCAGGGCGGGACCTTATATAGGCAAAATGCTGGCGTTGGCAGATCAAAAAGGGAGAGGGGGAAGGTGTTCGTTCGGCTAGCTGCGTCCTGACACGACGTGGCGTGACATTTTCACCCGCAGTCAACGCTGGTTTTCGCAGAGCTGTGGTATTCCAGAGTTGCGGCACGTTGTCGGTTGCTTAGTCTGTGCCACCTCGCTCGTACTTGGTTTGTTTACGCAACGCAGTCAAGAAAAGGAGGCCTGCCGTCCGAACCGAACCGCACGGCACCGAACCGAACCGAACCGAACCGAACCGAACCGAACCGAACCGAACCGAACCGAACCGAACCGAACCGAACCGAACGGGAGCAAGACGGTGCTCGTTGTCTTCTGGATTTTTTTCTCCGGATTTCAGTTTTGGCGTTGCAGTGGTGGGGAAGAGCGGGCGCGCTATGCCTGCGAGGTGGACAGCCTGCCACGGTCTGCCCGCCGAGAATAGTTCCAGCGAGGGCCATCGATTGTGATGGCCCGGCGCCGGCGCGTTACCACTGTTGCGCATGCCACCTAGTCGGCGCCATGCTGCTTGTGGGACGTCGGAGACGGCTCGCGGCTTCGATTCCCGCCGTGAGCCCTGGCCAAGCGTATGTATTAAAACCCTTTTCCAGCTCCAAAAATGTTCCGGTTCTTATTTCAAGTGTTTTGTTTCCATAACGGGAGTACAGTGCTGAAAGGGTTCATGTACGGTCGAACCGCTTCCCCCCCACCCATCCGCCTCTCGTGCCCCCTTTATGTGACGGTTCCCAAAAGTCTCACCCACCCTTTGCTCTCCCCGTGTTCCGCTGTCTCCACTCGGCGTGCCGTTGGCTGCGCTCCCTCCGCCTTGCCCTGCGGTCGTGCTTCGTCCGGCGGCTTCCAACCACACGCGGCACGTTGTGTGCGGCCTACTTGTTGCATCGGTCGGTTTCGCGGTCTGTTGTAACGATCGGTCTCGCGGTCCCTTCGTTTGCGGATCGGTCTCGTCGTTCCATCTGTCGCATCGGTCGGTGTTGATTGGTCGATCTGTTTTATTGATCGATCTGTGGCAACATCGGTTGGTCCCGTCGATCGACCTCTTGCGTCCGTGGGTCTCGTCGGTCGGTCGGTCGGTCTGTTGCATCGGTCGGCCTCTTCGGTCGGTCTGTGGCATCGGTCGGCCTCATCGATTATCGATCCGTTGCGTCCATCGGCTGATCTCGTCGGTCGATCTATATGTTGCATCAATCGTCGTTGGGTTTCGGTTGACCAACCAGTCGCCGCGGAGGATCTTTCCGACGAGGTGAAAGCGGCGATCGTGAAGCAGGTGGAGTTCTACTTCAGCGACGAGAACCTGCACACAGACGTCTTCATGCAAACCAAGATGAAGGCCGGCGGGACTCAAGGTGGGGCGCCGTTCGTTGTACAAGCATTTTATCCATCACGCGGGATGCATTTAGAAATCGCGCGCGACCGATCGATCTATCACGGATAGCTTGCATATCATAGCTGCGTATCGACCTTTTTTTGGAAGAACTCACAGCTCACGCCGTGTTTTAACTTTTTAGAAAAACACCTTTTGTGCTAAGTGCTAACACCGTCGTTTTACTCGCGAGTGTGCGCATCATCACCATGCGCTCCTTCATTATTCACTCCACTAGAAACACCTTTATAGACACCAGCTGTTATGCACACCAACCATATTACACACACCATCAGCTGCGAGTCTTGAAACGTATGAACCAGTATAGGCCTGATACGTACGTACGCTGACTTCCGATTTCGCTTGTATCTTTTTTGGCGGATGTACGACTTGCTTCGGCTATGATGCTTCCGTGTACCACTTTTGGTTTGTTTTATTTTTCCTCTGGGAGGGGTATTCTTCCGCTCCGGAGTGACTGGAGCCAGTCCTGTGACCACGGACTTGATGATTTATGCGAGTTAATGTGAGAACAACAACAACAACATAGCCGTATTACACAATCATATAACACAAATATCGCTCTATTGTGTCTGTATCGTATCATACCTCCAATGGGCAACCCGCATGCGTTTGTTCGTCCGTAGTTTGTGTGTGCGCGTGTGCGGACGTGTGCGTGCAGTCTGTGTGTGTATGCTTGTGCGTGTGTTTGGTTGGTTGGGTTGGTGGTGGTCCGGCGTCTGCACGTGTCGCGTGTCTTGCGCTCCAGAGGATGCCTCGAGTGCGAGAAGGGCAGACAGTAAGCCTCCTACGATTCCTCTTGTCGTTTTTTTTTGTCGACCGTTGTTGTGCTCGGTGCTCGATACCTGGCACCCCTTTGGACATAAATGTAAGGGCCGTATGTATTTTCTACGTGGTATTGCAACAGGGGTCCCCCGATAAGGCGGTCTGAGTAAGGCGGTATCCCGATATAAGGCGGTCAAAATCGCTTGGCGCGACTAAGGAATTGCACCCATAACCTGGAATGAATAAGGCGGCTCCCCCCAATAAGGCGGTCATACTGCTCTGGCTCTGGCACACCACCGCCTTACAGGGGGACCCCGGCTGTACTGTAGTACTCCAACGGTCCTTACATTTCCGCCCGAGTGTGGCACACAACAAGCCGCTTCACAAGGCTGTCTTTCTTCCTGCCGATGCCACACATGATAACTTTATGGGACCTCGTGGCATTCGGTGGTTACACGTGTTTCGACGTACGACACCTAAAGCGTGTCATGCCTTGTATTGTGCCAGGTACGCATGTTACACCGGCATAGGTAAAATTGTTGTGTAGGAGTCGGGGGGAGAATTGTCGGGGTTTCACCAACCTGCGTGGCGTAACGAGCGAGGGTCGAACGTTCTCGACGAGACGCCATAAGAACGCTCGAGCATTGCCTTCTTAACCTCCCCCCCCCACCGTGGCCTCTTTATATTTTTGTTTTTTTCCGAATGCGTCGGTTCAGGCAGAAAGCTTTGGCGTCTAACAGCGATCAAACCCCTTAAGCCTGCCCACCTCACCCCCCCCTCCCCTCCCCTCCCCTCCCCTCCCCTGGCCTCTTTATCGTTTTGGTCTGGCCGAATGTGCCGCACTGTATATCGGCCTACGCCTGCCTGCTCCTGCCTACCTGCCTGCCTGCCTGCCTGCCTTGTCCAGGCAGAAAGCTTTGGCAGTGGAGAAGTATCGAAGCACGAACCCAACAGCAAACGCGGCCGTGTACACCTACATGGCCAACTGCTGCCTGAGGCAGGGAATGTGGGAGGTGGCCTATGATGGTGTGTGGGGCGTTTCCCGCGCGCTGCTATTGTAGTTTTTTTTTAACCCTTACCAGTCCGGCCAATAAACATAAGCTCGATACATGTAATTGAGGCCGTGCGTTACCGCTATTACGGGGGAACGCAGTTAATAGGACCAAATATTGGCCGTAAAAATAGATAAATATATAGGTTTTTGTGTTTACCGTAGGTCCTCTTAACTACGTTCCCCAGTCATATATATCATAGCGTAACCGCTGTTATACACCTAAGAATCCTTCATAATAACCGTATCGCGATGCAGATAGATCAAGAAATTGTTACATCCATTGGTTGATCCGGGGATGTTTATTTTTCATTGCCTACCTTTAAGAATCGCCCGTTTTTTTTGTGTATTTTCGTAGTTGTTACTGTCGTCGTTATCGTCGTCGTCATTGTTGTTGCTGCTGCTGTTGCTGTGTTGTTAGTAGTGGCCTAATGTTGTTGTCATTGTTTTTCGCTTTTCCTGTTTTCGAATGTTGCCGCCGATACTAAAACCTATATGTTTCCCAATTATATATAGTGCGGGTGCCCGCTACAGTGCGAGTGATATCGCTTGGCACATACCCGCACTATAGAGGGACCTCGACTGTAGCCTAATGGTGTTATCATTGTTTTTTCGTTCATTCTGTTTTCGTTTTTTTTATTTTTGTTTTGTTTTGGTATGTTCATGGCACCGGCATCAGCCCTGACGTACGCCGGGCTGATGAGCGCAGGGCCGTTCTTCGTTTCCGAGGCGGACCTGGGCCTGATGGGGCGGCGCACAGTGGTTTTCGACGTGGACAAGATGGCGTGTTACGTGGCAGAGAAGGTGCGCTCGCGTTGGGTCGGGTACGTTCGGGCGTTTGGCGGCCGGCCCACAGCAGTAGTGGTTTTCGACGTGGATAGGATGGCGTGTTACGTGGGGGAGAAAAAGTGCGCTTGCGTTCCGCCGGGTGCGTTCGGGCGTTTGGCGGCCGGCCCACAGTAGTGGTTTTCGACGTGGATAGGATGGCGTGTTACGTGGCGGAGAAAATGTGCGCTCGCGCGCTGCGGTCGATAGGGGCAGCAGTTTTTGTTCAAATTATTTACAATAGGGGTCCCCCAATAAGGCGGCCTGAGTAAGGCAGTATTCCGATATAAGGCGGTCAAAATTCCAAATCGCTTGCCGCGACTGAGGAATTGCACTCATAGCCTGTAATGAATAAGGCGGCTTCCCCCAATAAGGCGGTCACTCTGCTTTGGCACACCACCGCTTTACTGGGGGGGACCGCTACTGTATTATGAAAAAGGTATAACATCAGCCGTCGACGTATAGTCAACTAACTATACCGAGACGACAAGCGCGGACCGTCCATTGTGGACGCAGCGCACCCCACCAAAAACAATGAGGATGCTGTTTTTTTTTCTTGCCCAACGGAAAAAAAAAACAGCCTCGAGCTTCGCGCTTCGCGCTCGTCGGTTTATTGCTCGTGATCCGGTGGAGAAAGAGCACAGTATGGATGCGTTGCATGGCGGGGATCTGTCCTAAAGTCCCCCCAAGACCCTTGCTACGATAGAGGTTCACCATTTTTTTTCTCAAACTCCTCACTTGAGGAATATTATATTACTCTATACTAATAGTAAGTGATTTTGAGCAAACTGAAAGTGCAATCCGATGAACAAGCCCGTGACCCATCTATACAAAAAAAGCATATTGCAAAAAATGGAACGATATTCCGACGATTGTTTTGGAGCCCCGTCATCCAGAAAATAAAAACTCCGAAAAGTGCTACCTCTATCGTAGAACACGTCCCAACCCCGACCCCCGACCCCCTTCGCCCGGTCTCTTCTGGACCCTTGCTAGATCCTCGACATCGATCTCGACGTCTGGAGGAGACGGGGAGGGGACTCCACCGCGGGGGGGGGCGCTGTCGGGAACAGGAAGCCCGGGGTGGGAATAGAGGAGATGAACTTCTCGCAGAACGAGGACAGCGCGAGTCACTTTGCGGCGCTCAGGGTACAGGTGAGAATCTGTGTGCTATCATACCGCGGATACATTTCACAAGATCTATCTCATACCAGCAAATATAGGATCTAGATGATCTAGATCACGGTCTATCTAGATCATGATCTGTCTGATCTGCGTTGGAAGGACGGACCCCACCCCTACCCCCTCCCTCACTCACTCCCACCCCAACCGTGACCCCTACCCCCAACCCCACCCCGCCTCCCACCCCTCTCACTCTCTCACTCCCTCACCTCCACCCCCGCGTATGTCAGGACATGACCCTCGCGACTGCTAGAGTGGCGCTTAGGAAGATCAGAACGGAGCTACGTGCCGCGGCTGATGCCTCGAGCTCGACTGATGAGGGTGCAGGCAATGAGAACTCGCCGCAAGAGTTGGGGTTGAGCTTGGTTATCCTTTCTTCGGCGACGGTGGCTGCTGTCCATCTCGGCGAGCTTCTTCTGCCCGTTCGGGTAAGAGACCACAAGACGGGTGCTACGATAGGGGTGAAGTACCCCTTTTTGGCCTAGTGTACCCCTTTTTGTCCAAACTACGATATAATAGGACCAATGCTACGATAGGGGTGATGTACCTTGTTTTGGCCAAACTAGAATAGGACCAATGCTACGATAGGGGCGCTGCACCCTTTTGTGGCCAAACTGCGATAGGACCAATGCTACGATGGGGGTACTGTACCCCTTTTGGGCCAAACTACGATAGGACCAATGCTACGATAGGGGTACTGTACCCCTTTTTGGCCAAACTACGATACGAAGGACCAATGCTACGATAGGGGTGGTGTATCCCTTTTTGGCCAAACTACGATAGGACCAATGCTCAATGCTACGATAGTGGGGATGTACCCCTTTATGGCCTAACTGTGATAGGAGCTATACCACGATACAGGTACTGTACCCCTTTTGGGTCAAACTACGATAGGACCGATGCTACGATAGAGGTACTGTACCCCTTCATGGCCTAACTGTGATAGGACCGTTACCACGACAAGGGTACTGTACCCCTTTTTGGCCAAACTACGATAGAACCAATGCTACGACAGAGGTACTGTACCCCTTTTTGGCCAAAATACGGCAGGACCAATGCTCAATGCTACGATAGTGGGGATGTACCCCTTTATGGCCAAACTACGATAGGACCAATGCTAAGATAAGGATGATGCACCCCTTTTTGGCTAAACTATGATAGGAATAATGCTACAAGGGCGGTACTCGTACCCTTTTTTGGCCAAACTACGATAAGGCCAATGCTACGATAGGGGTGCTGTACCCCTTTTTGGTCAAACTACGATAAGATCAATGCTACGATGGGGGTGATGTACCCCTTTTTGTTCATCGGGTTGGACTTTCGGCTTTTCTGTTGTATTCTGTCGCACTACGGTGAATCAGTTAACGTAACTATTGGATTGGATGAGGCCTCCTGCGCTGGCTGGCCTGTGGTCCCAGCTCACGAAATTTCGGGAGCGAAAAGACAGAGTGAGCTAGCTCTCTGGGATACAAATTCTTGAGACATTTCGACAGATTAGGTGGTTCCATTATTTGTGCCAAATTTGGACCCATCGATGGGATGGATCTCCATTTTTCTCGAAAATCATTTCTTTTTGTGTTTGGGGGTTGTGAGAGAGGGGCCTCAGAAAAATCAAGTTAATCCTCCTTACCGTATAGCATCTATCACGCACCGCAGCATTTTTCTATTCGGTTCCCGTTCGCGGTTGGCATTGTTGTTGTTGTTGTTGTTGTTCTCACATTAACTCGCATAAATCATCAAGTCCGTGGTCACAGGACAGGCTCCAG
>JBBMKB010088907.1:0-11515 GCA_037833945.1 Alaria marginata
GGGGGGGGGGTAGGGCAAAGGTGGACCGATGAGAGCCAAGAAAAACGGGGAAAACGAGTGTGGCAAATTAGACCCAAGGGAACCGAAAACTGCTAAAAAAAAACGCTGTAGCACGCGCGATCGAAGTACCACACGCAGCTGGCAAGAAGCGAGTTTCGACGAATTCCTTCATCTCACAGCTGAGGTGTAGTTTTTTTCCTATCAAAATTGGCACCCGTTGTCAAGGGTACGCTTCGTTTTTACACCCAGAAGCGACAGCAGTACAGTACAGCATAGTATATAGTACAGTAGTATCATACGAACAAGTCACTTCGATAGGAGACAAGGTCACGGACGACAACAAAAACACCCAATAATAAAAACTGAGCGGAAATAAAAAAAAGGGAGAAAGCAAAAAATAACACACGCGTGACGGGTGAACTAATGTGCAACGCATCAACGTCAACCAAAATGTTATACCTTCCATCGGATACGATAACAGCTGATTCCATAAACACAAAAACAAGACCAACAGTTGAAAAACGGTAAGAGTACAGGGCAAACCCTACATAATACGAAACAGAAACACTGACCCAGGCTGGGCTCCCTATCTGGAAGAGGGTGGTGCGTTCTACACAAACTTCAGTATAACGGCTCCCGAACATATTATACTCCCGTAAAATATCGGCCTGTCTGTCTTGCTACTTTGTTTCTTAATAGATGTCTTACGCTGTACCCGGTAGCATATCATCCCCGTCACCTGATGTTCGTGAGACACAGGGGACCGCGCGTCGCCAGCCCCCCCCCGAAAGAAGCCAACTGGCCGAACAGGTCGCTGCCCTCGGCGCGGTTCCTTTCGAAGCGGCAGTCGCTCAGGGTGGCGTTCGAGCCGTCAAGGTACGCCCCCCCACCGATGCCTGCACACAGCACGACACCACAAAAAAACAAACGCGAACAAAAATAACACCAAAACGAAGTCAACACCCACAGAAACACAACACCAACAGCAATACAGTACCAACAGCAATACAGTACCAACAGCAATACAGTACCAACAGCAATACGGTACCAACAGCAAGACATCACCTAAAGAACACCAACAGAAACTCAACACCAACAGAAACACAACACCAACGAAAACATAACACCAACAGAAACGCAATGCCAACAAAAACCAAAACACCACCAAAAACACCACCAAAAACACCACACCAACAGAAACACAACATCAGCAAAATCGATGCGATCAACAAATCGGCAAGAGAAGGAAAGAAAGGGATTGACACCAAAATGGGCACGAAGAAACCAACCGACACACAGAAAAGCAGCGCTATCAGGTACATAAGACTACTGCAGTGCTATCATGGGGTCTAGTTGTTAGCAGGTATGGGTGTACTACTAATATTTACTGCAGTGCTGCGATGGTCTATTTAGTGCCTGGTATGGGATTTAACACTACTGCGGTGTCTATTTACTATTTACCGGTGCGCTGTGTCATACCACATGGTACAACAAAACAATACAGCAAACTCAATACATGTCCCTACCAGGTACGCTGTTCAATGCTGGTGCGACGCTCACATAAGTAGCATATTTGCTATTTACCGGCATACCGTATTTACCATATGGTACAACAAAAGCAATACAGCATTGATGCAACACATGTCCTTACCAGGTATGCTACTAGATGCTACCACGATGCTGACATAGTCTAGTCTATTTACTATTTACCGGCATACCGTATTTCCCACATGGGTGTAACAAAAGCGATACAGCAGATGCAATACATGTCCGCACCAGGTATGCTACTTACTGCTACTGTGATGCTGCTGTCGCGGGTGTCATAGTCCATTCACTAGCTACCATTTATTATTTACCGGTATACCGTATCATACCACATGGTACAACAAAAGCAATACGAGTACAGTATAGCAAGTTTGATGGATTTCCCTCGCCTGCTGAGGCCTCTGCCACCGCTACGGCTTCATTGCCCACGAAGGAGCAACCGCTTGCGTCCACAGAAGATCCCCTGGCCGACAGTGCCCCACCCTTGGCGTACTCGTCTCGAGCCTGGGCAGTAGGGGGTAACAACGCGATGCACGGGCGCCGTGTCAATCATCACAGCGGTATCACACGCATACAGGTTGGTGTATTATCGTGAGCACAACGGTATGGGACACCAGACACCACACACCACACTCCACGCACGCTTGTTTTTGTTTCGTCATGAGCACAACGTCGTGGGATACCACACACGCCTGATGATGCTTCGTGAGGAATAGTCTACAACGGTATGGGATATCCGGTACTACGCACGCCTGATGCTGTTTTGTCACGAGCACAACGGTAAGACACACCACAACACACAAGCCTGCTGTTTTTTTCATGAGCTCAGCGTTATGTAATATCACACACGCCTGTTCGTTTTTTACCGGTGCAGCAGGGGGCAACAACAAGACGTCCGGCGGCGTGTCGTGAGCACAGCGGTGTGGGATATCACACACGCCTGTTAACTTCCCCCCAATACAGCAGGGGGCAACAACGCGATGTACGGGCGGCACATCGTGAGCACAACAGTACGGGATACCAAACACGCCTGTTGTTTTTTCTTTAAATGAGATTTGGCCCGCGTTTACGTGCCGTGTCCACCAGCCAGGACAAAGCCGTGCACTTGGGAATAATGCAGCGGTGACGAGGAGCTCCTGTAGCCCAATTCCAGACACGAAAAACAACACGCATGCTACCATCGAACTAGTTCGCTCGAGGATATCTGATGGTCGACTCCATGGCGTCGGTCAGCTCGCCCGCGTTTGCCTTCCAGCCGCGTTCACCCCTGGTTTCCAAGTCTCGAGCTACTTGCTGTGGTATAGGGCGTTGCCGCTGTTGTGCAGTAGAGCGAGAGAGCTACATATGAAAGGAAGCGGGGCGGGAAGCGCTTTCGAGGCCACCGTTAATAGGTCGGTCCTCGTTGTGGAACCTTTGTTTACCCAAACAAGAAGCTCATGAATTGATATATTAGTCATAATTAGGGCAAACCTTCTAAATCACGCGGATTATTAGGTTTAAACGATGATGTTTCTTTCATAGCGAAAACAGCATTTTTAGATTCATGCCCTAGTTGACGGTATAAAGATTCGGGACAATTGTTTTGAAAGTTAACCTAATAACGAAATATTTATTACTTTTATAATCTTGAAAAAAGCGTGCGCGCGGGGGGGCTGCCAGAAAAACGGACTCGTCGGCCAGAACGGTATGCATGCCGGTACCGGTACCTGGTGAGCCTCGGCCCTGTTCCCCTCGAAAGAAACGCCTTGAAGGTGCAGAACGCCTTCATCCACGTAAATTCCGCCACCGCGACCACCGCAGCGCTTCTAACACAGCAAACACAACAGAAAAATAACGGGCGTCGTAAATCAAAACGTTGTCAAAATTGGTGGGGCTTAATTAAACGTGGCGCGCGGAGTGTACAGAGCGCGGGCGGATCTCGGCGGGGAGAATCGAACTGTAGCAGTCCAGGACCCTGAAAGAAGAAGAAAGCGAGCCAATCGTGAACATGCCAGATACGCCCCATGCCATCTACTTGAAACGCACATGCCGACAGGCCTATTGGGACGAGGTTTATGTTACGGGGGAACGTAGTTAATAGGACCAAATATTGGTAGTGAAAATAGATAAATGTATAGGTTTTTGTGTCTACCGTAGGTCCTATTAACTACGTTCCCCCGTAATAGCAAACACTACCAAACGCGGCCGCTGACGTCCATCGAGCCAGGAGCCGCTGGTAGCGTCTGAGGTCCGTCTACCGTGTGCATGCTGCCCGCCGAGAACGCGACTGCGGGAAACAGCTCGCACGCGAAGATAAACGTCGCGATCACCTCCATGATCTGGTGGATTTCCAACGGGAGCTCGAAGCTAATATAGATATGATAGTGACCCCAAACGCTTGCTCAGCTACGAACATGGAAAAACCCAAGAACTAATACGAACATCACCACGAGTCCGACATAACGTGATTGTGGAAAACAAAAACAAAAAGCATTCGATCTCCATATCAATGTCCATCTCCATCTCGATCTCCATCTTGATCTCGACGTCGATCTCGATCTCGACGTCGACGTCGATGTCGATGTCGATGTCGATGTCGATCTCGACCTCGACCTCGACCTCGGTCGATGTTGATCTCGATCCCAAATTTCGATCTCGCTCACCTCGTCCCCACACCCGTCTGCCATGCCTCCAGCAACATTTCCCCGAAGCGCAACGCCTCCGCCGAGCGCCGAAACCGTCATTTCCGATGCCCATACGCCTCCCCCCGACGTCGCTCGGTTATCTGAAACCAGCGTCGGTCCGTCGATCACGACGCCCGAAAAGCCTCCACCACCCGAACTCCGTGCCATTAGGACTGGACGTGGCGTTCCAGCATTTTGCGGGCTTGACTCCAAAACATGTATGATTTCGCGACTACCGCTGCCGCTTGTTTGCGCTTCCCGCCCCCTCACCGCCCCAGCAAGATGCGAAGGCGTTACTTCCACCGGGGACGCTGGCGGGGACAATGACCACGGGGAAAACATCGTTGAAGAAGGGCCAACCGCGATGCCGCCACCAAGCTGAGCCGTGTTATTGACGATGACGCACCCCGACAGTGTCAGCAGGAGCGGGTCGCTCCCATCACCCCCGTCCATCGTCTCATCTGCCTCCTTCTTGTGCGTAGAACCCCCCCTCTCTGCCGCCACCGTGGCGTAGAGCCCCCCGCCCTTGTCGCAGCTATCTCCGCCGTTTCCATCGATCGTCACGAAGTTCAAGGTGGCCGGGGACGACAACTCGCCATCCCCGGACCACATGTCGACGCCTACTCCTCCAGCAGGGCATCCTGAGGGCGGGAGGGTAACCAGAGGATAGCGCGCGCAAAAATCGTTGTATCAAGCAGGGGTGTCGGACGAATTTCGAGCGGCGTTCAGCGACGCCGTTGTTGTACAGAAAAGTCTGGGGAGCTTTGTAGGAAGGTAGAGGGTGGGCATGCTACCAGCGATAACTTTCGGAGGGGAGATAGGAGGAGAAGGCAGAGCAAGAGGATCTGCCCCTCTCCACTCAACTCCTTGTCGCTCTTTTTCGGACCAAGTAAGCCGCCCTAATACCTCCAGCACTTCACCTTCTCGCCATATACGCTACTCCTGCACACTACTCCTGTACCAGGTATGCGTGTCTGTCTGTCCAGGAAGCCGTACTCGTACTAAGTAATAGTACAATGCATAAAATATCTCAAGCAGCGGACGAGGATAAAGGAACGACGACGGAACGCAGTTCCAAGGGGAATCGATCCAATTCTAACGGCCTTACGGTTGTGGTACGGTTTATGATGACACCACCCCCCCCCTCCCCCTATAACCATTTTTTGTTCCCGCACCACAGGGGGCACGGGTTTCCCGTCACATATTGTGCAATACTTCTGTATGCCTGATTGTCTATTCGCCAGTGCCCAAAAGCGGTCAATATATGAAAAAGTCACCTGTGAGGGTGAGGTTGGCTAGGCGGGTGATCCGCCCCTCGCCTAACCAGACCCCGCGCGTAGGCGTAGTGGAGGAATTTCGAGACTGTCGCCCTTCGCAGGAGAGCACGGCCGCCGCGACGGCCGCTGTGCCGCCTGTTGTCACCGGCGATCCGGTAGCGTTCTTGGAGTTCCATCCGACGAGGCCAACATTACTGGGCATCAGGGACGCAGCAGTGGACGGCAGCCAGAAAAAAAAACACTGATTTAGTACTCACAAACAGAAAACACGACGGGTGTAATACATCAATGTCTACTACTACGGGGGAACGTAGTTAATAGGACCAAATATTGGTAGTTTTTTGTGTCTACCGCGGGTCCTATTAACTACGTTCACCCGTAATACTAGCAAAGCAGTGGAGTCAAGGTGGCGCAAACGCCTGAGAACCAGATGCGCAGCAAAATCGATGAAGCGTTTGTCGGCAATAGCTTCCACGACTCTACTCTTGTCCACTTGCACACTTGGGGTCTCACGGTATCATAGTTGTAGGCGAGGGTGGGTCGGAGATTTCTAAGCGCGCTTACAAAGTGCCACTCTGGACGGAAATGTAATGACAGTGTGGATATTCAGAAGAAAAAAAAAACAACGGTCCTTACCTTTCTGTCCACAGTCGTATCGACTAGATCGATGTAGCCCGAGGTCGTGGGAATACGCACAGCGTACACCGTCAACATCGCCTTCATTGTGTGTACACCCCTCTCTTTAAAAGAGGCTACGCTGGCTTACCATGCCTGTTAGCAGACCAAACGTCAAATGTAAATACCGATATAATACTCATACAGCAGATTAAACATTGTCGGCAGACCAATTATATACTACTGTAGTAACTTTTTTTTTCTGCCCTGCGGTGATGGGAATTGTCCTGCACTCGTGTCCTCTAGCGTCTGCGCCAACTTACGAGTAATAGATACCTGGTACCTGATACATTCCAGTATAAGTCATAGCGCAAACGCAGAGGAAGCATTGACGGCCTCACCTCGCCGTGGAAGGGTAGTCCAGGTCTCCAGGACCCCCTAGGAACACATTCCCATCCCCCGTGTACAAACCCGGGAGCAGTCTCAGCTCCGGCAACAGCTGTCCGGCGGGTAGATGTTCCGGTATCGCTTGCAGAGCGCTAAGAACGGCATTGGGGGGGGGGGCGGAGAGGGGGCGGGGTCGGGTTCTAAACAACGCTCGATGACCTCAGACTCTTGCAGCAGTAGTAGATCACGTCGCGGCAAGCGGGTTCCCACTTGCCATTCTTCACAAGAGTACGTCGATTCGCCCCTCTCCCCAACAATGGCACGATTCGCAAAACCCAAAATGATGGATTATGGGCCACTGACAACTAAACAATGATATAATACGCACATGGCTCTACATACATACCAGTTGCTGCTGTAGTACAGCGATCTGGAGCTGTTGACGCCGGTTTGGTATCTCGTGCCGAGACGCGGCGTGGTACGCTATGATAGGCGTCGTGTAGCGCAGGTGCTGTATCATAGTGATATCCAACGATGAAACCATAGGGCGCGCCGTCTGCTTTTGAAGGAGCGGTCGGCGGCATACTCATGGCTTCGGCATCACAACAGACACCCAGCGACATACTCAGTAATTACTATGCCTGCGAGCTGGCTATTTTACACTTGACAGCTAATTAAATAGACTACAGTATTAATAGTTGCTATTAACAGTTGGTTGGGTGGCGCAGTAAACCAACCAGCTGGCTTTTATCAGTCATTCTCGATACGAAAACACATCATTTGCGAGCCACAAAAGCGCCGTCAGAAACGAAAACGAGGACCTCCGCAAATTACCTCAAGGAAGCGACCGGAATACCTTGTCAACTACCAGGTACTGTTTACTATTACTGTTTTAATAACTAGTCGGCGGCTTATATATATAGTCAGCCGACCCACAACCCTAATCCAAACGTACGAGTACACGCCACGCGTCACACACCCACGAGGTACCTGCGAATGTCCGGACACGCATCCTCCTCAGACGAGCCGCACGTAGCACGCCCACCAGCACCAGCAACGCCCCCACCATCACCACCACCACCACCACCACCACCACCACCAGAATAAGCGCCCGCTGGTCCCCGACACCCGCTGCACTCTTCTTCGCCACCGCCAAGCCTATGACTACCACCCTCATCACCCTCATCGACGCTATATCCCGTGCGGCCATTACCATCATCAGCTCGCACGTACACGGGAAATACTCCGCTTACTGCTGATGATGAAGCAGCGCTCCTATTAATAGAAGTTGCGGCAAAACTGCCACGAGCCAGGAGCAGGTGAGCTCCAAACATCATCCAGAAGCAGCGAGCCGGCCAAGAAGGAGAAGGGTCCCACGAGGCCCGTCTGCTGAACCTTCTGCAGGCACCGCTGGTGCTCAGGCGAGGCATCTCTACTGGCGAGGGGGCAAGCGGCTGCTGCTGCTGCTGTAGACGTCTTGTTGTTGCTGCTGTTGCTGCTGTTGATGTTGCTGATATTGGTGCTGCCGTTATAGCTGCTGTACTCGGTTCGAGCAAGAACCCACTTGTCCGCGTTGCCTGGCGCCGCCCAAGCTGGAGAAAGCTGCGTGCTTGTAGGATCAGTACGGGTGGAGAAGAGCGCCACCCACCTCGTGAGGGCGTGGGTGCTACCAAGGCGACGGGTTGCTGCTGTGTAGCTCAGCGATGGCACAAAGTCAAGCAGCATCAACACGATCCTTCTCCCTTCCTCTCCCTTGCAAGTTGACACACAGAACAACAGGTTCAACTCGAAAAGGCTCGTAGCTGTGCTGCCGCTCACTGCTTTTCTTCTCCACTTCCAAGACGGGAAACAAATATTATCCCCGGTTCAACGTTTCTTGCTTCCTCTCGGACCCAGCTAACCCTCTTTTGTGCTAGTCCTGGCTCAGTCGCCCTAGCACAGCGAGAAGCACAGCACTGCTGAGTCGGGGGTTTCCATGAAATCGTATGTTTTTTGGTATCGAGAGGAAGGGGACATGAAAATATTTGAACCGCCGCCAAATCGCACCACATTAAAGACAAGAAGTTCGATTTAACGTAAGCTGCACCGTGCCGCCTGGAGGCTGCCCGCGAGACTGATACTAGCCATCGACACGGATGCCGCGTGGGAGCGCTCCCAGCCCAAGGCGCGGCCTGACGTGTCTGGTGCTGGCGCTG
Organism: Alaria marginata; assembly: GCA_037833945.1. Classification (NCBI taxonomy): domain Eukaryota; class Phaeophyceae; order Laminariales; family Alariaceae; genus Alaria; species Alaria marginata. Next base: position 8,683 of record JBBMKB010088907.1, read on the forward strand.
GCTTTGGCTGTGATGTGAGTTGTCCCTGAAAATTACTTATCCCCCAAGAGCAGCAAAGCCAATATGTGTACGAGTTTCACTATAAATAGCGTATCGGGTACCAGGCCTTCTCACCCCCGGTAGTTGGACGGTCCTCATGTGGGTACCCTGCGAGCGACGATAGTACCCCCCTCTGTTCTCCGGCAGGAGCACTCGTACTACTGCCCCACGTCGTTCTTGCTGACTCATTGGTGCACCATGTCTCCCCCAACAGCTAGCGTCCTCCAGTTGATGTTCAATCAGTGCTCGTATTGCTCCGAAAGCGGGGGGAAGGAGGGCTCTGCCGTTTCTCCGCACAAGCTTGTTCGGCTCTTGGAAACCACATCAAGACGGTATTTGAGTATCTGAGAGATTTGCGACTGCAGCAGCAGCAGTAGTAGTCTAGTAGTCTAACCAGCCCCATTCCTACTCGTATTCACCTAGACCTTATGCAACAACGTGACAACACAAGCACAGCCGCATGCGCATGTTATAGAGCAGGGTTGCATCTCACCGCTCTGCATCAACGCCAACAGCAAACATTATATTTACCGGTGCTACTTTCAGCAGGACACAGAAATACCGATCCAGGCTGGGTTTCTTAGTTTCTTATGTATTTGGGAGAGGGTGTATGCTACAATAACTTCGGTATAATATCGGCTCCCGGATTTCTTAGTCCTGTGAATATCACTGCCTTTCTTATAAGTATCATACCCTGTTTTTGTTGTTTGGCGTGCTGTGCTGTATGTACTCTGTACTGGTATTTGATACTTGCTGTAGCAATTGGTGGTAATGAGGCGCGACCTCAATAACCGCAGTACAGCAGTACGAGTAGTCTGGTCTACGATGCCGGGTAAATATAAATATGGAAATACGAGAGGAAGGAGGAGATCAGCAAGCGAAAGAACAGCAGCATATTATTGAACTTGTGGTCATGAGGCGCTACGCGAACTGAACAAACCAACACGAACGAACATCTACTACGCTGTTTCATTTTTACATTTTTCTGTTTTCAGAAAAAAAAACTTGGTACTCGTACATGATTAAGAAAAAAGTATAACATCAGCCGTCGACGTATAGTCAACTAAACATGATGCCTGGTATCATACTTGGAAGTATTATATACGGTACTCGTAGCAGCAGCAGCAGCAGCAGCAGAAGCAGCAGAAGCAGAAGCAGAAGCAGCAGCAGAAGCAGACGCAGTAGCAGCGGTAGTAACAGCAGCAGCAGCAGCAGCAGGAGATACGAGTCCAGAGCCGAGACAGCGTCGCTGTGCGTGCGTCTCGTCGATCAACCCCCTGAAACTAGCTACCAGGTATCAATACACGTACCTGGTATACCTGGTACAGTACGGGACACCTAATAAGAAACAGAAATACTGACCCAGGCTGAGTTTCTTATTTAGGAGGTGGAGTGTTCTACACTAACTTCAGCATAAAGGCTCCCGAATTTCTTATTTCCCTGTAAATCTCAGCCTGCGTTTCTTGTTAGCCTGTTTCTTATTAAGTGTCCGGTACTGTACAGCAGTAGTTCGCGTTTTTTCGGCTTCATACTTGAAGGCGGCCAATCTGCATCTCCGTACTCCGTATCGCGTGCGACCACTAGGATTTCTACTTGAACAGCAGGGAGCTTCTTCGTCCCCCCATCCGTACGGTCCTGATATTCTCAGTTGCAGCGTGTCTTAGGGATAACGGGCCTAAGTGGTCATGTGGGCAGAGACACATTGGGCTCGCTCGGTAAAACTGCATTTTCAAAATGCAAATGCCCGTTACCAGGTATGATTTTAAGGTTTGAAACCCATACTCCTGTGCTCGTATTATTATGAAAAATGTAAATGACAGCTGTCGACGTACATAGTAGCCATCAAACTGCCACACAGCTGTGGGTGGATGCGAATTCGCTTGCCTGTAGCCAGGTACCGGGTATTTTCAACTACGAGTACACGCACGCTAGGTCGCGAAATCGACGACCCTGCCAACCACGGGCTTGTGCCCAGGCTGCCAGAGCAACAAAGCACGCAGCAGCAGCTACAACAGCAGTGCGTGCTGCGAGTAACGATTTCAGTACGCAGTACTGCGTACGATGCCCGCAGGTTCGATGGCCCTTTAGCCTCTGCTCTTTCTCGATGTAACTGGCCATCTCGGCGAGCCTCTCTCTCCCCAGCAACTAGCAAGACACCCCCTCTCCCAACTCTCCTCTGCTTTGCCCATGTGGCATGCCAGCACCGATTCAAGCCTTCGAGGAGGAGGCCCACATCCTTGCGGCCGTTCGCTGCTGCGTGCGTGTCTCGCTGCTGCTGCTGTTGCTGTGGCTATAGCTACTAGAATGGGATGTGCTCTCTTTGTTGGTCGGAGCCCTGGCTGTGTCTCCAGGTGTGCGTGTGATTCACACCAGAGCTCTCTCTACACTAAAACACTGATATATCACGTGTTGCACTCTGTTCATTCTGGTATTGAAAAGAAATTCGAGTTTCCACAACGAGAGCCCAAAAAAATCCTCTGGTTCTGGATTTTGAGAGCAAAACCCGATCGAAACGCGTGTCTTCCCTCTAATTCTTCAAGTATTGTCATGCTATAAATAGGAAAGGCTAATCGTTTTCCGAAACTGCCAAATGACAAAAAAAATAATGCTGAGTAGCATTTTTTTTCGAAACAACGTCAGCGTGCACCTTTGAGTACGGGGCAACACACGGGCCGGCCCACAGAGATAGCGGGCCGGCCTATATAGGGCCCGTGTCTCATGGGCCTCGCCGCGAATGTCATGGGCCGGGCCGGGCCGGGCCGACAAATTTGAAAAACTGATTGGCCGGGCCGGG
>JBBMKB010088918.1:0-11515 GCA_037833945.1 Alaria marginata
ACTCGAGTCGGCCCCTCTCCCTGCACTGGCTGCTTGTGACCCCCTCCCAAATCCTCTCGATCGGCCTCGGGTACCCCTATCGATCGCCCCCCCCCCCCTCTGTTGCTTGGAACTGTCGCCCCGGGTGTTATCGACGCGGCCTCGGACCTTGTCCGGGGCGTTCCGGGTTTTTCCTCTGCCATGGTATCCCTGCTTCGCTCGTTCTGGTGGTTCTTTGTGGTACCCGGGGCTTCGCGTTCCTACTCAATGTTATTAGATGGGATGAGCAACAAAAAATACAAAATGCTGCAAAAAAATCAGTAGCAGTACTACCGCCGTGCTACAAAAGCATTAGCAACACTACCGCCCACAGCCGTGTGATAAATGTTTCATAAGAATAACAAACAAGACACCACGCCACACCCCCTCCGACGAATTTCCAAGTTGATTTTCTCGACAACGGGGAGAGTGCAAAGATCAAGCGATGCGTCAATGGAAAGCTCTCGACGATGTATTTCTAAAACGCCGCCATTTCCGTTGTGTGCGCCCGCCTTGTTTTGGGGAAAATCGGCTCGGAAAAGGCATCAGGGGGTCTGTTATCTTGCGTGTTATATCGTGTCGAGCCTATGATATGGGAGATGACAATAATAGTATCCTATCATACTTCGTACCTATTTAATGATTTGTTTCTTCAGTCGGGGCCGTACGTGCCTTAATCCCGATAGGTTTTTCGGTTCACACAGCCCCCTCTCCACCTGTCGAGCTGACATTTTACAGCCGGCTTCTGTACGCTCAGTACGCTCAGTATGCTCAGTATGCTCAGTACGCCATTCGGAGATGTTTTATGTGGAGTGAAGTTGGCTGCTCTCATTCCATGTGGCGGCCACTATGACAGAGGTTTTAATCGTACGCGCCTCTCTGTCGTTGTGCATTTTCGAGGGCCATTACTTGTCTTATCAGGAGGTTGTTGATTGTGTAGTGCCCATATTTTAAAGGCTACATTTGTCTCCATGCAGTATGCTATGTGATCGGGTCGATGGGTATACATAGAAAGGAGTCCTCTCTAATTAACGTGGTTATTCAAAGAAATGAGTCCTCGTCAATTATCTTGGATATTGACAGTCTCCTGGATATTATTTGAACAGGACACTTTCGTACGCTCTCCCACTTCCCTATGGCGGCCACTATCACAGCGTATTTAATCGTACGCGCCTCTCTGTCGCCGTGCATTCTCGAGGGTCAATACTTATTTTATCAGGACATTGTTGAGTGTGTGGAGCCCATAATTTGGAAGCTATACATCTGTCTCCATGTCTGTGTGTGATCGGATCGATGGGTATACATAGAAAGGAATCCTCTCCAATTATCGTGGTCGTTCTCCCACTTCCCTGTGGCGGCCACTACTGGTATGGAAGCGTTTTTAATCGTACGCACCTCTCTGTCGTTGTCCATTCTTGAGGGTCACTACTTATTTTATCAGGACATTGTTGAGTGTGTGGTGCCCACATTTTCAAGTCTACATTTGTCTCCATGTATAAAACACATAAAGGCCTCCGCTCCGAGGGCGGCTGACGCCGCCCGCTACGCTCGTGGAAGGAAGAATACAACAAAATGTGAAGGGGGCATAAAGAAGAGGCCCATGCTCTGGTTCAACTAGCTACTTGATAATGCCAAGAGCTTCTTGTGCGGAGCTGATTGCCCTCTCTAAACTGTGTGCTTGCTGGCGATGTCACGTTCTGATCGGCAGAAAGGGTGTAATTTGCGAAAGGACTAACAAAAACAAAAAACATGAAAAAGAGCACAATCATTGAAAAAAGCAAAGACGAGTAGTGTGGGTCACAGGTACACACGTACATACCGGTACCTCAGCCGCCAGCGGAGCGGAGCCCTTGCGTTATTATACGTATCGCACGTGCGAAAATACAAAAGCAAAACGAAAAACAAAACGAAAAACAAAAAAAATGGGGTCGCAGGTACACACGTACATACCGGTACCTCAGCCGCCTGCGGAGCGGAGCCTCTGTAATACCATATGTATCGTTCGTAAAAGGGAAAAAAACGCAAACAACAAAATCGGCTTGCTGCAGTTGGAAATGGCGTCCCGTCAGTCACACCCCAGGATATTCCATACTAAAAACAGTATATTGCGTCTAGACGGCGGTCCGTCACAGGGCTGAATGTGGGCGATACTTGGAAAAAAACAAAATTATTATTAATAATAGTTGTTGGTGGCTTTGTAACGCAATGTTCAAAGAGCAATAACAACAAAGCGGGAAAACAAAATACTCCTATTATAGGATACATGGTGGCTCTCGGCGACACTTTTGTCGTGTCTGCTTGCTTGCGTTGTCGCTCTCTGGTCAACACGAACGCACTGCTGTACCTGGTGTGTACTTTGCTGCTTTGTGCAGGGCCGATTGCAGGCTGTTCTGCTGTGCTTGCGGTATGATATGTAGATACTGCGGCTATCGGAGCTTGGTTTGTGCCTTCGTGCTGTGCGCCAAAAAAGAAATACAGGTTCAAAAACTGTAGACGAAGAAAGGAAAAAAGGAAAAGAGAATATGCAAAAAAGGAAACAGTTCATGGATCGGTCCTGAACAAATAGTTTTTCAACCGGCAATTAAAGGCTGAGGATGGCTGAGAGTTGGGAGCATATGCCGAGGGCCAGTTCCGGAGTGCCCGAGATCACAGTAAGTAAGTCTATATATATTTGATCAGGTAGATGGGTATAAAAGGAGTCCTCTCCAATTATCATGGATATACAAAGAAATGAGTCCTCGCCAATTATCTTGGATATTGGCAGTTTCCATGAAGGCCTTTGATCAGGACACGTAGTATAGGATCGACCAGAGCTCGTGAGACGGGTCAAACTCCAAGTGACTGTGTGTGGCGTCGGATCATACTAACAATGTCCCGCCACATCTACGGGTGACCACTTCAGGACTTAAATAACACAAATCCTGGAACAACCACATACTCTATCAGGTCCCCAAGGACCGTTCTAGAGACCTATCTTCATATAGCTATTAATAGCTGTTATGGAGTGATGTTCGTATTCTTCTTGGCCCCCTTCTTGCATTCCCAGTGTTCCCGTTGAGAGCCCCGTAGGTCCCACGTTGTCGACCCCGTGCTGGCTCCCCAGCCCACTGGTGGGCCCCCTTTCTTGTAGCTTTATGGTACCTGCTCCCACGAGTCCCCCGTAAACGATCTCGTTCTAGCTTTTCGGACAACAGGCCTTCCTATTGGCCCTTCTTTTTGTGTGTTCCATTTTTCGGCCTATCTGCCTTTACGGCCCCACGATACGTGCCTCCATCCTGGCTTTGCAACCCATACTAGGCCGTTTCCTCTTGGACATTCTTTGTTTTGCTCTCTTTTTCGGCGTACCTTCCTCTACGGTCCCACGGTACCGGCATTCATCCTAGCTTTTCAGCTCACAGGTGTCTTCCGCTTGACTGGTTCTATGTTTATCTTTGTTTCTTTCGGCATTCCGGCCTCTAAAGGTCCCACGTTTTCGACCCCGCTTTGGCTTCGCAGCCCGTACAGATCGTTTCCTGTACATCCGCTTTCGTGTTTTGTTTCGGCGAACCCGCTTTGGGACGAATTTCTCATTAGTAGTCCTTTTAAGTTAGCCCCTCAGGGTCCCTTGCTATGGAGCCCCTTTTTCAGGCTTACATACGCGCTATGAGACGACTTGCCTACTTTGCGCCTTGCCCTGCTTTTTCAGTTAGCCTTCCGTGGTTGTTACACGCTGTCGACCCCGCGTTTTCTTTCTCTGTTCCCTACCTGTTTTCTGGAACTACTGTAGACACTTCCGGGCTTGCTTCAAGCTGCCCGAGTATCTTCTTGGCGACCTCAAATTGGGCTGTGCTTACTTTCGGTTGAACAGCCTTGCTACGTTTGCTGGTAATGTTCCCGTTATAAGCTATACCTCTCAAGGTGTCGCGTTGTTGACCCTCCCTCCGGCTATTTTGTCCTCTGTGTTAACTTTCAGTTTCGTCTTTCTTCACGTATTGCTTTGGTTGAGAGAAACCAGCACGTAAATGATTTCTGGTACTGAACTCAGCGATCTCCTCAGGATCCTCTGTTGTTGACCTTCCTATAGGATTTTCAGCGTTTCTCACGCTTCCGGAACTAATTCCCCGCATTACGACTTGTTTTAGTAGCCCCGGTTTTCCGTTTTATAATTCGGCCACTGGCCTTGTGCTAGCCTCCCAGGTCTCACGTTACGGCCCCTGCTTCCTTTGCTCCTTAACGTACTGGTTATTTCTCTTTTGCCTTTCCGCCAATGGCCCCACGTCAGTATTTCAGGTCCAACGTTGCGGACCCTGACATTGTTTCCTGCAGCGTGCCTTGCTTTCTCCCTTGCCTTTCAGCCAATGGCCCAATCGGCCGCCCATAAGGCCCTGCGCAACAGGCACAAAAAATGTGTCCTCTTCTTATTTATTTTTCTACAGTCACTGACTCTATGCGCCTTCCTGTCATTCAGGCTGCCGAGTCGTGGTGATGACGACCTTTTGGGTGCGTTAGTGTTGAATCCCGACCATCACCGACGATTCTGGTTGGTTCGTTTTACGACGCCTACCGAATCCTGGTGATTTTGTACCTTGTCTTCGTTTTGTCAGGGGATGTTTTTTGTTTTTCTTCAACCACCACCGTCGGTTCAGCTAGCCCGCTCCGTGGCGGCCACCGTTCCGTCGTCGTTTCGCGTTCTACTACGGTTGCCATACGCCCGTGTTTCTTGTCTCGCGTGTCCGTTAGACACGACGTCTTTGTTTGGGTGTACTTTCGTTTTCCTTTCGAGAGCCACGCTGGTTCAGTTGGCTTACTTCGTCACGGCCACTGTCATCATCGTGCTATCGTATTTTACCGTAGTTAGCGTACCCCGTTTTTCTTGCCTTGTGTCCGCTGGACACGATTTCGTATTTCCCTGATTTGCGAGTACAAACGTTTCTTCTGGTATTATTTTATCTTCGCGCACCTGTGTTTCGGCGACCTACACTGCCGCGTTAAGTTCCGCTAGTAATACGCGTACACCCTAGCCCTCTAGGGTCCCACGTTGCCGACCATTGACTCCACGTTGTTAGCCCGTAGGTCTCTTGTTATCGACCCACCATTGCTAGTTCGCAGGGTACCTTCGACACTGTGTGCCAATTGCTGTGCCCGCTTTGTTCTATTTTGTTATCGCCTTTGCGTTTGTTTGTTTTTTTCGGCGAGTTTTCTGGATTTGTTTCCCGCGATCCGAGCAACGGCCCCACGTTGTGCGCCCTCTTGGGTCTTCCGTAGTCGACCCCGGCCGTATCCATCGCACTGTACTTCTGCTTCCTCGCCTTCTTTTCAGTTTCTGTTTTAGGTGGAACATAGTTCTTCGTATCTCCCGCCCCGCTTTCGCCAGGCGTGCTTTCCCTTATTTTTAGTATACAACGTTTCAACTTTACCAAAGGCGCCTTAGCCTCATTCACGAGATGTGGGGGTAGATCTATAGTCGTTTTCCCAATTTTTTCGAATAGCCGCATCTTCGACCCCCCTCTTTCCGATTTTGGGATGGTGCTGTAGTTACCATCCTTCGATCGTCGTGTGATCTGCATCTACGACTACTCAGGGTGGGCTAATGTTATGGAGTGATGTTCGTAGCTAGCTATAGATATGAATATAGGTCTCTAGAACGGTCCTTGCGGACCTGATAGAGTATGTGGCTGTTTCAGGATTTGTGTTATTTAAGTCCTAAAGTGGTCACCCGTAGATGTGGCCGGACATTGTTACAGTAGTACGATCCGAGGCCACACACAGTCGCTTGGAGTTTGACCCGTCTCACGAGCTCTTGTCCATCGAAGAATCATATAATAAGAACAAGCTATACAACGCGAACCTGTGCCTCCCAGTACCGTCATCCCCTGTACCCCACCACTCAGCATACTACGACCCAGAACATCAGCGGTATAATATAATACGGCGCGTTATCAATCATTATATATAGGCAAGTCTAGGGAAATACAAGCAAAATGCAAAATGCAGATATGGATATAGTCTTATCTTATAAATGAAAAAAAATATGAAAAGTAGAACTAAATAATAACCGAGCCTCATTGATCAGATGGCAGAAACTAGCAGTAGAGATCCCGATACAGTAGTGTTCCCTCAACAATGCCGGTGTGTGCCAGCCGGAAATACTCGCACTATAGCGGCAACCAGCGCTACTTCGCAAAGTGCTACTATTAACACTTGATATTGCTATCTGTGCAAGCGATTTCACCGACGCTATAGCGGGCAACCGGCGCTACTCAACCGGCGCTATAGAGAGATCACTAACGTACCTCCGTTTTTACTTAATGTGTTTTTTTATTGCAAAAAAAAATATAATTATCGAAATGGGGTGAAATTAATTATCGAAATTTTGAGATAAGCAGCGCGAAGAGGAACGTAGGATGACCGGTCCGCAAGCGCACGGTGGGTGGAATAGGGCGTAAGGCCTAGTGAAGCTGTCACGGAGCTTGTCCGCCATCGAAGCCAGCATATATGGTTAGGGTATGACGAAGGGGTGGCTATGCAAGAAACCAGAGGGCCAGGACGTTGTTGTAGCCTGATATTTTTCGATAACGGTGCCGCTCAATAATCCAATCGCTGCCGACGAATAGCGATGACCAAAACACAACTTCCAGAGCACTCCCGAGGGAGTGGGTTGGACCACGAGCACCGCCTGCTCTCAGGGGTGCCTTGGGTGTGTGAGTTGGGTGTGGGCAGCTGCGTCGTGGGGTGCATTCGCCCCGAGTCGGTGTGCTGTGGTGGTTGAATCATTCTGAGAAGTTGCACCGCGAGTTTTAGCGTGTAAGATCGATACTTATCAGATATTTTTTCAGATTCTTTTGGTTGTCGTTTGGAATGAACATGCGTTTTTTTATCAAAAAGTGAAAGGCTCTTCCCTTTTTCATTTTTTTTTCACATAATTTTTCCTCGTTTGGATGGGCGTAGAGCTAACCCAAAGACACTGTAGTGCAGGCGTAGAACGTGTCAAGCAGGGAACAACGAAAAAAGTCATTATGGGTGCCCATCGTTCCAGTTCGTACCGCCCTCCCTCGCTTTAAAACCCGACCACCACCAAAGCTGTCAGGAGACGGCAGGTTTGGAATCCGTCACAGTGACCCCTTTATGAGCTCCCACACTAAAACTAGTATATGACGTCTAGACGACCATCCGTCACAGGCCAAAACTGCCGTTTTCTGGCACATTTGACCACCACCACCCTATACTCGTGCGTGTTTCTGGCCACAGAGCCTGGTGGACGTGTGCAACCCAGGGAGGCTCATCAAGCTACCAGGCCACGACGTAGTTCTGCGCGCGGATGTGTCGACTGTCAAGCAAAGGTGAGAACTCCGGAGCAGATCGGACCCAACATTCCTTGCTTTCCAACGTCTAACTTGAGACTTGAGGCGAGCCGGTGTTCTGTCCACAGATATTATTCGGAAATTTCTTGACGGTGTTTCGAAGAAGTGGTAAATTTTAGAGAAGGGGTGCGATATCCCGCCCCGCCTCCCTCCCCTCCCCTCCCCTACCCTTACACACCCAAATTCTCCCTCTTGGCGCCGAAGCAGCAAATGCACTATAACTGTACTTGTTACTATTTATAGCGAATGCGAGCTTCTAGTTTACACGGCGCCAAAAGAAGGGGCTCCTTTCGAGATCGCTCAAGCCGGATTATACGTCTACCGTCGCTGCCGCCGCCGCTGCCGCCGCCGCCGGCCGATAAGAACGAAACCAAGACCGCCGACTTTTTTTTATATCACACCAACACACACACAAGTTGTTCTGCTGGGCAAGTTCCTAGTGACAGCTATACTTTTGTAGAACGAAGACCCTTCCGAGCAATAAAGTTGGCTGACGAAGAAGATTGCGCGACGCTGTTGGGTTGTCGCAGGCAGGTTACGCTGATATCGGGTGGGGGAAGCGGACACGAACCTGCCTTCGCCGGCTACGTCGGCGAGGGCATGCTGACGGCGGCTGTGTGCGGAGGCGTTTTTGCTTCTCCGGCGTCGTCGGCGGTGCTGGAGGCTATCCGCGCCACGTGCGGGCCGTGCGGCTGCCTGGTGCTGGTGATGAACTACACCGGAGACAGGATCAACTTTGGGAAGGCGATTGAGCAAGCGAAGGGGGAGGGATTCAATGTGAGCGGTGTTAGGGTGCCAGTGCCAACAGGGTGCAGATGGAGAGAAACTGTGGAGGGGAGGGAGGTGGATGTGGTGGTGATTGTGGTGGTGGTTCTGGTTGTGGTGATAGTGGGGGTGAAGTGTAGGGGTGGGGGTGGGGAGGTCATGGCGGTCGTGGTGTTGGTTTCGATGATGGGGGTGACGGAAGTGGGGATGAGGGTGGAGGAGGGAAAGGGGGTGGTGGCGGTGGTAGTCGTGGTTGCAGCATGTATATTGAAGTGGCGTTGTCAAACGTACAGCCACACGGTGCTTTGGGGCGGGCAGACGTTGTTTTGCGCCACGCCACTGCGTTTGCTTCATGAGTTGCCGAACAGTGTGCGTCGCGAAATCAAAGCAGTTAATTAATCCAGACGCACCCGTCGCAAAAATTTCCGTGCCCCGCACCGCCCGCAACCGCTTGCAACTGCCGTGCTGCCCAGGTGCGCATGCACGTGGTTGCCGACGACTGCGCCCTCCCGCGCGACAAAGGAATCACGGGCAGGAGGGGCGTCGCAGGCACCATCCTGGTGGCCAAAGTTGCGGGCGCTGCAGCCGAAGCGGGGCTGTCGCTCGAGGAGGTAAAGCGTTCCGTGCGTGCGTCGCCGTTAACCTCTTTAGAACTGCACCCACGTTTTTGTGGACAAAATACTTGGAATTATTGTTGAATATTTGTAGCTGTGGTAAAAGGGTTTGAGGTGCCGCGAGCGCCGCTTGTCGGGGCGAGGGGGGTCCGATTGAGCTCGGGGGGGCCGTCCCCGATGGAGGTGGACGAAGTTGGGCCGGTGTAGGCGCGTCCTTTTGTGAGGAGTCGAAGGGACGGTGCAGGGTGCGACGGGGCGCGTGCAGCGGCCCGCAAATTGCTTTGATATATATATATAGGAGCTTTGGTTGCGCTACCGGCGGGCGTGGCCGCGCATCGTTCTCCCCTCACTCCTTTGATCCTGCGCTTGTCTTTGCGCCTTGTTGCTTCTTCCCGCGCTGTGACTTTGCGCTACACGCCCCCCAAGTCGTCCGGATTGTACGGTCGATGAAGAATCCGGTGTGAGCGTCTACGTAATGTTTTTGTTTTGCCTCCGTGTGATCGGTCCAGGTGATGGTGGAGACAGCGGCTGCCGCACAGAACGTGGGCACGCTGGGGGTGGCCCTGACCACTTGCACGCTTCCGGGGCAGCAGCCTTCCTCGCGTCTCGACTCTGATACCATCGAGGTATGAATATGAAGCTCTCCCGGGAAAAAATAAACCAGTCTGGTCGTAAATATATGGGAGATTGGGACCTTTTACGGTATACCAAAACTCCCTTGTGCTTACGATCAGACTGGTACGTATTCGTTAGAGCCGATTTCGTCGCTTTGCTGGTGAAAGCCACGGTTGTTGCGTTGTGTATAAAAAAAAATATGTTATGTAACACCCCGTTGAGGTCACCACGCCGCACTCCTGTCCAAGCGTCATGCTATAAAATACCCCGTTGGTATCTCCACGTCTCACCCCTGTAGCTCTTATGATACGTACCTGGACACTCTGTCCGTGCACCTGTTGCAGAAGATCTCTGCCGTACGTTTATGGTTGTACTTGGAAGTATTTGATATGAGGTATCCGACAATGTACAGCGTCGGCGTCAAGCAACCATAATGACGAAAAAACAGGTTGATTGTTTTTGTGGGCTTGTGGAAGGGCTCGGTCGTTACCATTTACGGGCGCCTTGTTCCTCCGAGACCCTGTTGGGGGTACCTCGTCGCCAAGTTGCGTGGCGTGGCAGTCGGGACGCATGGATTACTGATCGGCAACTTGATAAGCTCGTTTCGATACCCCCCACTTTTTCCACGCGTCGAGGGGGGTAGGAAGGGTGCGCTCCTTCCCCCGTATGTGTATACTGGGAACATTCCCCCCCCCCGACTTGTTGTCACAGCACTATATACTGGATGTGCGCGCGCGTGTGTTTGCCATCGTACTATTGCCGTGGAATTCCTGTCGATCGACTTCGGGAGGGCACCACGGCGGGAGTCCGCTGCATCTCCGTGTGCTGCTGATCACGTAAGCCGTTACCGCATTTTGTTTCCTTCTGCTGCTCGTTCGGCGCGCGTGTCTTTTCGGCTCGAGCCAGATTGGCCTTGGGATTCACGGCGAGGCAGGCATCAAGCAAACCGGCCTCCAGACGGCGGATGCCCTGACGGACGTGATGATATCCGCGGTCGTCGACCCGGAGGACAAAGGTAAGACGGTGGATTACGACTCGGCGCAGTTTTTTTCCCAGAATGTCAACACGGTCGGTATAAAGTGTGCAACCTTAGCCAAATGCGGTGCAACCTGAGCCAAATGCGGTGCAACCTGAGCCAAATGCGGTGCAACCTGAGCCAAATGCGGTGCAACCTGAGCCAATGCGGTGCAACCTGAGCCAAATGCGGTGCAACCTGAGACAAATGCGGTGCAACCTGAGACAAATGCGGTGCAACCTGAGCCAAATGCGGTGCAACCTGAGACCAATGCGGTGCAACCTGAACCAATGCGCTGCATTCAACACATGTGAAAAATCTGTTAAACCGTAATATCTCACAAACCCATATATATATATATACTTCGAAGTATATATAATATATGCGTTCGGTTTGGAAACATGCACGCTTTTACTGGAGGGTACGTGTGCATTGGCGATACGACCACCATGACGATGAAAAATTAGGGATCCATGATTCCGGGTGTAGCCGAACGGTCGCTAGCGAATATTTTTTTCCCACACACGAGGGCCGCTGCTGTTACCAGATCTGTCGCGGGTAATCCCAACCCGGCAAGCCGCATGCCCCGTGCCCCAACCCCCCCCGATATTGTAACGGCCACGCCGCTTGCGATGTGAGGACGAAATGACACTGTACCTGGTGCACCGCTATTATCGTCTCCCTCGGAGGTGAACAGTTACTCATGATTTCTCCCCCACACTATTAAAGTACTGAAGTATGTGCTTTCGTGCGTCCGAAGACGCAAAACTATTAATTAATTCACTCGAATACCAGTGCAAAATTACTAAGTTTCAGTGCCAACCATTGTTGTAGAGAGTACCATACGGTAGTGGTTGGTCCCTCTATAGTGCTGGTATATGCCAGCCGGAAATACCGGCACTATAGCGAAAACAGGCAGTACTCAGCATACCGCCACCACTGGTTGTTCCCGTCTGTGCCAAGCGATTCCACAGGCACTATAGCGGGCAGCCGGCACTACTCAACCGGCACTCTATAGAGACGACTACTGTATTATTTACAAGGGCTCTGCTCCGCGCGCGGCTGACGCCTCCCGCTACGCTCGCGCCAGGAATACAACACAACCAAATGTGAAAGAGACATAAATATAAGGTGCATGATTTCATGAA
>JBBMKB010088929.1:0-11513 GCA_037833945.1 Alaria marginata
CGATCTGGCAGTTTATTATCTTGTGACATCCCACAGATACTACCGGTATATACACACTGTCAGGTGGCCATTTGCGTTGGCTGCGGTGGCAGTTTGGGCAACCTAATACACCTACTACCAAGATTTGAGATTGTCCATAAATTACAACGTGCCTCGTACGTTGCGGTGCCTTGGGAACATCGGCCCAACGTACTGAGGTTGGGTTTTAGCGACAACGTGACGCAACCAAGGCAAACGGCCACCTACTGTGTACTGTGTACTATACTTGTTCTCTCTCTCTCGTCCAGATCTATCCACGTTCGCTCCAAAAAGCAAAAAATGCGGGGCGAGTGAATTGTTTGTCAACAGCAGTTACATTGTGCAAAACTCGTTCGTAGCTCGTTATTTATTGTACTCGAAAAAACTAAAGAATCGCTGCGGACTCATTTTTTTCCCTGGGGTACTGATCCACACTACTCCAGAGTGACTGGAGCCTGCCCTGTGTGACCACGGACTTGATTATTTATGCGAGTTAATGTGAGAACAACAACAACAACAACAACAATGTATAGGTCGTTTAAGTATTCATAATAAAGTCAAAACGGTCCTTATATTCCCGGATCTAGTGGGACCACTCTGTCTCTGTCCGTAATAAATTAAGGACCCTTTTGGTACTGATATTTCAGCATAATAATATCGAAACAGTTAGTATATTTCCAATGAAAGTGGCACAACTTACCCAGCAATCGATTGCTTATTATTTTTTACCTTGGGCCTGTAGCCACCTAGGTACAGCACAGATTAGTAGTGGTACAGTAGGGGTCCCCGAATAAGGCGGTCTGAGTAAGGCGGTGCTCCGATATAAGGCGGTCAGATCGCTTGGCGCGACTGGAGAAATGCGCGAATAACCCGGCATGAATAAGGCGGCTTCCCCCAATAAGGCGGTAATATTGCTCTGGCACACCACCGCCTTACTGGGGGACCCCTACTGTAATATCATTCTACTTCAAAGACGCATTTCTACGATAGAGGTGTTAATAGTGTTAATAGTGTTAATAGTGTTAATAGCAGCAGGTTTTTTCTGAAGCTTCTTACTTGAGGAGCTCAATGCCTCACCGAAAAAAAAAAATTGAACAAAACCGAAAGTGCAATCCGATGAGCCGAACCCGTGGCCCATCTATACAAAAAAGCATATTGCAAACATAGAATGATATCCCGACGATTCTGGGTTAAGGAGCCCCGTCATCCAGAAACAAAAAACGCCAAAGAGTGCTATACTAATAGTAAGTAATACCTCTATCGTAGAGCGCGTCCGAAGTATAATTTTTGACTCTACTCGTAGCCCAGTGCTGCAACATGTGGTACTCGTCATCAACTCACCTGTTGACAGTGGCTTCGCGAGAGAGATGGCTACTAGTCATAGTCGTCGGGGACAGCCGCGTCCCTGCCTCAGAAGTCCCATCGGATATCAACCTAAACGACAACAGGAGAGCACCAACAACGAGGAGGCACGACTCATTTGTTGCTTGCCTTAGCCATTCGACCATTAACGAGGAGGTACTCATTTGTTGCTTGCCTTAGCCATTTGACCATTAACGAGGAGGTACGACTCATTTGTTGCTTGCCTTAGCCATTTGACCATTGACCACGCATCCCTTTCGAGACGGAGCACAGCCGGGGATCAATCATCAAGTTGTTGTTTTAATGGCCAACGAAGCGGAACAGCTGAGTTGGCCTTGAGGTATCACTAGGGAAAAACCTTCATGGCCGGCCCTCTCTTCTGCCCACTGCTTGCATGCTGTATCAGGTAACACGTATGTGTTTGTCAGGTTTGTAGGAAGGGTCTAGGCATGTTGTTGGTGTTATTGCAGGCCTCGGATCGGGTCGGACCAGGGTTAGGGTTGGGTTGGGTCGGGAGGCATCAACATTCACATAAATGGTTGCCCAAAAGGTTCCTGGGACGGGGTTTGAGGCTCTGCAGGGTTTGTTTGCAGGACGGTGCTGCAAATAGTTGGTTGCAGGACGATGCTGCAAATAGTTAATTGCAGAACGGTGCTGCAAATAGCTGATTGCAGAACGGTGCCGCAAAGAGTTGGTTGCAGCATAATAACCCTTTTTAACGCTACTACTAACCCTTTTATCGTTACTTATAACCTTTTTTAACGTTACTAATCACGCTTCTTAACGTTACTTACATTTTTTGTAACGGTACTAATCAGCCTTTTATCGTTCGTAACAACCCTTTTCAACGCTACTAATAACCCTTTATAACGTTACTTACAACCCGTTTTAACATAACTATTGGAATAACCCTTTTTAACGCTACCATTAATAATAACCTAATAACCCTTCTAGAACTTGAGAGGGGAAAAATGGCGACAAAAAAATGACGATTGTATGATATCATCGGCCATTAGTTGGTTGGGGGGTCTGGGGGGATGATTAAATTTGTTGTCCGAGCTTGAAACGCAAGGAGCCGATACCACACGGGCGCAACACTATTACCCTACTCGCACTGCAGCATGCTCGCACGATCTACTCGCACTCGTATCATGTATATGTTCTATTAATAGGCTGTTGAAAAGGCCAATCCATCGTGTTTTTTTTGTCGCAAATAGCACATTCCCAAGAAGGGAACATCAGTCAGCGATGCTACATGGGCAGGGCCCGGGTTCAGCATTTGCAGCAGATGGTGGTCAACGGACTATGACACGATAAAGCGCACAGCAACAAAAGTTCTACAGTACATCAACAGGTGACACGCCCGTACAGAGCTCTAAATCCGGTATGTACAAGAGCGTAAGCGTTGAAGGAGCTGCTTTAATCAGAATTCAGTCAGTGCTAATCTCTGTACGTACACCACCGCGATGCAGCGTGGCCCATGCAGCAGATGCTCGCACACGATGGCAGCAACGAAGCTTTGTACAGGCTACCAAGGCTACAATCTACTTCACAGGTGGCCGTTTGCCTTGGGTGCGGTACGTTGTCGCTAAAACCCAACCTCAGTACGTTGAGCCGACGTTCTCAAGGTACCACAACGTACGAGGCACGTTGTAATTTATGGACAACCTCAAATCTGCAAATCTGGGCACGAGTAGGTCTATTAGGTTGCCCAAAGTGCCACCGCAACCAACGCAAAAGGCCACCTGTGTATGGATACTACTACTCATAACTGAGGCATACCGGTATGATACTACAGCAGTCTACAACTATCTATATATGAGTACCATACTGCTGCACCAATAAGGACACGGTATACGAGTACGATCAACACAGGCATTGGAGGCTCTACTCTGTAGTTGGTGCTGTGATGTTGTGCTGCCTGCTGTATGATCTGCCTGCTGTACACTACCCTCGGGTTATGACCACAATCTAGAACCACTGATTTAAAGCCAATAGGCCACGGTACAAGCAAAAGTCTACTGGGTAGCTTGTTATAGCGTAAGGTTTGTCTAAGGCATGGAGGAGTATGATAGCGGAGGAGCAAAGTCCACCAGGTGCAGGTATCTGGTCTAAGGCATGAAGGAGCTGTGAGCAGTGAATGAGTGCCGCTCTCTGTACACCGTACATGTCAACATAGAGCCTGCACACAGCAGCAACAGCAACGACCGTTACCTTACCAACGCCAACACCATCAAAAGCAGATGCAAACGGGCCCAAGGACACATCCAGACACAACGCAAGACATATTCATACCTGCTCGATGGGGCCTTGTGTCGGCGACTGGTGCTGACGAACCCAGAGCTCTGGTCCGCCGCAAGCAGCAGCACCGCCCCGGCCCGAAACATGAGCTTTTCGGGGACCTACACGTGTCTCCGTGTCTCCTGACTCCCAGACACTGCACCGTCGTAACCCAGCGATTCCTCGTGTGCTGAGAGCCCTGCGTGTCCACCACGGCAGGGTGTTATGCTCCCTCCCCTGGCTTGTTGAAACCCCCTCTCGTTCCCTTGCGAAGCTGCGCGGGCCGTGATCGCTGTTGGGCAGCAAACAGTAGCGTGGTGATAAAAAGGGTTTCCAGTATACGGCAGGCGTTTTTAACTAGGGGACGATGAAAAGTGATATATCGCGAACATGCGCGCTGCGCGCATGCGCACATGCGCGCCCATGCCCAGACCAAGGCTAAGTTAGGGGGGCGCTGCCGGGCCCTTTTATTCCAGCGGCTTAGGGCCACTCGCACGAGTAGCTACCCTGTTGCTTTATCAGTCTTACCAGGTACGCCTTTTGTGTTGCTCGGGATGAAATTGGGGGTATGGTACCCCCCCTACTAATGTGGCCTTGGGCTTGGTCCACAGTCCCAGCCCGCGTGTACGGGTAGCACACCTGGGAGTGGTTCGCAGAGAAGGTAGATCAGGGTGCGGGAGCATCGCAGACGAGGTGCCTGCTCCGCCTTGCTTGTATGTACCCAAGCAGGACGGACAGGAAGGGCGATGCCCCGCGAGAACTCTTCTTGGCGACAATTCACGTTATTCCGTTACACACGGAAAAGATCGCGCGCATCGTATGTCGGCGGGCCCGACAGGTTACAGCGTTACAGCACCAAACGCACGCATGGCAGCACCAAGTACCCAGTAACCCCACATCACCGGCTAGGAAATTAGTTGTACTCTGGTGGGTCGTTGCCGATTGATGGTGCGATGCTGTGTTAGAGCTACACGCAGGGTGTAGCGTCTAGAGGACGTGGAGAGTAGTGGCCCAGGCTACTACTCGAAGTATCAATATACCTCGAAGTATGGATTTATTTTTTGTTGAGAAAAGGTGTGTAGAATACTACTCACTCATATTTCCAAGCATTTTTCTACCGTAACAAAGCAGCGCCAAAAACGGAATTTGCGTGCTTTTCCCTGGCGTGCTGTTTGTGGTATGAGGTTTGTGAAGGTGTCACCTGCTGAACCAACGGGGTAAAAGATCGATCGATTACCCAGCCCAGGGTAATCCTTATAACACTCTCCCCCCTCTGAACGGCGGGGTCTTTGGGACGTAGGCGGTATGCCGTATACGGCCATACGTGGACCTCCCCGCTACGTTTCAATACCTGGGGAACCAGGGAGACGTGTTTTTTATTTTAAAGGGACGCACGCGCAAGCGTTTCTATAAACGAAACGTTCGAAGTGGGGTTCGAACCCGTGACCTCGACGACGTCAAGTGTGAATGTGTCACCTGCTGAACCTTCGGGGTAAAAGATCGATCGATTACCCAGCCCAGGGTAATCCTTATAGCAGGTTGGACGGCCGGGCGGGGAACTTATATCATAATTTCAGCGATAATAACGCGATCCATACCCACGCACGCGCGTGGCTTGGCTTCGGGAGGAAATTAAGCGTTCCTAAAACCCAAATCGCACTCCAAATGGATTGTTGAGAAATACACCGCGAGGAGATCAGGCGCCCCGATCTTTCTGCCACGTCCTCTCCCCGTCTGCGCACGGTGCCTACTATAGCACGAGCATGTTTTCCTCTCACGTGTAACTGCGCGTGCCGGTCGTTGCAGCTGCTGTGTGTACCTAGAAGAAATGTTTCGGACACAAACAAATCCCTGACTTGGTTTTGGGTGTTGGGTGCATGCGAAAAATATGTTTTGGTTGGGATTGGAGACGCATGCTCAAGGTAGAGGTGCACCAACGTTTTATGAAGCTCCTCACTTGAGGAGCTCTCTACCTGACCCAGAACAAGCTGATTTGAGGAGAAATAAAAGTGCTGCCCGATGAAAAATCCCATGGCCTGGGGTATATACAGCGAAACATATTGCAAAAAAACAAACGAGATTGCGACGATTCTGCGTTTAGGAGTCCCGTCCTTCAGAAAGCGTTTCAGCCAAAAAGTGTTACCAGGGTATATACTAATATTAGTATTAATAGTATCGTAGCACGCGCCTGAGCGGCGAGACTATTCAGTCCATTGGACCCATCAGAATCGGGTTTGAAACAACTTTTGCGAGAGCCCAACCCACTAAAACCAGAACAGAATCGTCCAAGCAAACGACCAGATAACGCCTGCTACGGTACTGTATCATACTGCTATACCGTATAGGCCCGCCAATAAGAAATAAGAAACGCCTATTTCAAGGGAGCCTCAGTTTCTTATTTTCTTATTTTGCCATCAACTTTGAGCAACCTTGAGGATAGAGTCATCCCACGGTAGGGGTTGCACTTTTTGGGGCCAAACGTTCCTGACCGGTTGAGCTCCTGAAGTGAGGAACTACCGGTTGGTATGATCATTTTACGAGTGCATTTATTTGTTTTGGGACCACCAGCGGATACGAATGTTGATCGGGTTGCGCGAACGAAAATCTTGGAAGCCATGCTTCGGGTAAGATATTGAGCTCCTCATGTCAGGAGCTCAGGAACTTATTGCTGCACCCCTACCGTAGGATCGCTCGATAGGTTTTATATAGGATTTAGTATGGTGCTCGCCGGTGAGCACGAGTTCTCAGTCCTTCTTTCTTAGCGTCCCTTGAAAAGTGAGCATTAGTTTCTTACTGGATAGTTCTTTATTGCCGGGTCTATACTGCTGTATGTACTGCTGTAACACCATTTTTTTTCTGGAGCTCCTCACTTGAGGAATATCATATTACTCTATACTGTTAGTAAGTGATTTTGAGAAAAATGAAAGTACAATCCGTCGAACAATCCCGTAGTAGTCTAGGTATCATATACACAACAAAATAATATTGCGAAAGAAACAAGAATGACATTCCGACGATTTTTGGTCAAGGAGCCCCGTCATTCAGAAATGATAGGAAATGATATTAGGATACGGTATTTAATTTTCTTGTTCCGTTGAGGATCGCAGCAAACCAAGCAGCCAGTCTGGCACACGCTACGGTACTACTGTAATCAGTACAATATCACCATCTTTTTTTTTTGGGCTCCTCACTTAACCCTTTTACAACTGGAAACCCGTTTTGGGGACACATTTACTTGATAATAGTATAGGGACGGGGTTCGGGGTTCTATTTATCCATCTCATAGAAAACGATTTGGGTAAAAAAAAAAGTAAGTGCCCTACCCGATGAGCAATCTAATGGTCTAGTCTAAGTACTGTATACAACGTTTTTTTCTTTTTAATATTGAAACTCCGACGATTCTGGACGTGTTTTACGATAGAGGCAGCACTTACTTTTTGGCGTTTTTATTTTCTGGATGACGGGGGTCCTTAACCCAAAATCGTCGGAATGTCATTCTATTTTTGAAAAACAAAAATTGTATGATGGGCCACGGGTTTGTTCATCGGATTGCACTTTCAGTTTGCTAAAAAAAAACGGTGAGGTAGAGAGCTCCTCAAGTGAGGAGCTTCAGAAACAAAATGGTGAACCTCTATCGTAGGATGTGCCTTTGGGTTAACCCCTTTAGAACCCCGAACCCCGTCCCTATACTATTATCAAGTAATTTTGTCCCCAAAAAGGGTTTCCATTCGGAAAACGTTTCAGCCAAAAAGTGCTATACTAATAGTAGTATTAATAGTGTCGCAGCACGCCTCGTCTACGCGTTTGCTGTTGTACAACCCGTTGCATAGCAATTCGGACACATACATGCCGTAACCCAGCAGGCTCGGGCTGCTTCGTACGGCCCTTAAGGCTTGCCGTATTTGTCTTTTTCTATTTCGTCACTTTTTTTCTGAGTTGTTGATGAAGGGGTTACACACGTTGTCGTATTATACAACTCATTGCATGGAAGTCCGGACACCACATGCCGTAACACAGCAGACCAGCCTGCTGCGTACGACTTTTCCCGTAATCGTCATTTGACTTCGTCAGTTATTACGGGGGACCATAGTAAATAGGACCAATTATTGTTCTTCAAAAATAGGTAAATATATAGGTTTTGGTGTTTACCGTAGGTCCTGTTTACTATGGGTCCCCGTAATCGTTATTCGCCCGCTGAGGCTAAGCACGCTCTCG
The DNA here is from genome assembly GCA_037833945.1 of Alaria marginata. Taxonomy (NCBI): domain Eukaryota; class Phaeophyceae; order Laminariales; family Alariaceae; genus Alaria; species Alaria marginata. The sequence continues at coordinate 7,876 of JBBMKB010088929.1, forward strand.
CACATCCCATTGCATTGTCCGAGTAGTCCAGACCGTAACCCAGCAGACCGGGCTGCTGCTTACGGCTGTTGCCGGAATCGTGATGTGATTGGGTCATTTTTCCCACCGAACTAAAAATATATATATCTCCTCAACTGCTCCATTTTTTTCCGTACTCTAACTTCAAGTATTTTGTCCCAGAAACGGGAGTGCAGCAGTGCTAACGGGGTTAAGCAGGCATATACCGTTGCTGGCTGCGAAGATAATTCGCGAGCCAAAAGCAGAACACTGCTGTGTGCTACTAACACTACCATTATTGAACAATACCGCAAAATAACAAATATAACCTTCAACTCAAGACTAATCCATAAAAACATAAAACCAAAACGTAAGCTTCAAGATAATCTTCCGGCCTACAGTACGGCAACATCACCATAAACGAGGCTGTATCTAACATACGAACCCACCCATGCTGTTAATTCTCCAAAAATAAGGGCCCCAACAAACGTTTCCCGTATCGCATGCCATTAATAGTACTACTGATAGTACTACTAAGAGTACTACTAATAGTACTACTACCAATAATAATACTACTACTATTAATAACAGTACTACTGATAGTACTACTAATAGTACTACTACAGTAATAGTACTACTATTAAATAATAATAATAATAGTACTACTGATAGTACTACTGATAGTACTGCTAATAGCACTACTAATAGTGCTACTATTAATAATAGTACTACCAATGGTATATACTACTGATAGTATTACTAATACCGGTACTACTGATAGTACTACCAATGGTATATACTACTGATAGCACTACTAATAGTACTACCATTATAATAGTACCACTGATAGTACTACTAGTGCTACTATTAATAACAGTACTACTGATCGTACTACTAATAGTACTACTATTAGTCCTACTAATAGTACTACTAATAGTCCTACTACTAGCACTACTATTTACGGGGGAACGTAGTTAATAGGACCAACTATTGGAAGGGGAAAATGATGAATATATAGGTTTTTGTGTCTACCGTAGGTCCTATTAACTACGTTCCCTCGTAATAATACTTCGGTAGGGATGCACGTATAAATAACGTTTTATGAGATTCCTCACTTGAGGAGTTCTACACTATTAGTAAGTCACCCAAAAAATTGATTTCGAGAAAAAACAAAAGTGCGACCCGACGCACAATCCCAAGGCCAGGGTGTACATCGAAATATAAACTCGTACCCCCCGGTAACAATAACGTAAAAAATACCGTAAAACACAAAGGATATTCCAACGAAACTGGGCAGTTCCTCAGTTGAAGGACCTCGTCTGTCAGAAATATTTTGGCTGAAAAAATGCTACCCCTATCGTAGCACCTGTGTGTATTGTATACCCTCTCCCTTAACAAAAAGCCTCCACTAGCAGTAGCAAACTCACGCTTGACAGAGGTCACGTTTCCAACAAGCGCGCCACCAGCTCCGCTTTTCTGCCACTGACTTTAAGCCCCCGCTTTCTAAGCTCCTCCTTGAGAGCGACCACAGTCATCGACGCCCACTCCCGCCCTTCCCCAACCCCCTCCCCCACCACCGCACCGCCTACATCAGGTGGGGATCCTATAGGCAACTCCCCTTCCCCTCTTCGCAACGCCTCCCCACTCTCCTGCAACCCCCCCTCCGCTCCCCTCACAACGCTTCCCAGGTCCCCCGTCACACCACCACCATCACCACCATCTAAAGCCGCGTCAACATTCCCCAACCCAACAGGGGACACACCCACTTCGTCCCCGGCAGTTACACCGCCTTCTCCATCTGGAAACCCTGCGCCAGACTTAAGGTCGGGCCCCCTATTACCCCCGGGATTTCTACTGTTTTTGGCTGACGCTGTTCGCGCCTCCACTGCAGTTCTACCGCCTTCTCCCTCAGGAAAACCTGGGCTAGACTTAGGGGTAGGTCTCCCATCGTTCCCGGGGTTTCCATTCAATTTTGATGGCTTTTTTCGCGGCGCGGTGTTTGGCACGGTGGTTTTGGATGCTGCTTTTCGCGGCGCGGTACCAGGTACGGCAGCGGCGGCGGCGGCAGCTGCAGCAACTTTTGCCCTAGCAGCTATCGCTTCCGCTACCTTGGCCGCTTCTTCAACGGTACCCTGGGTGGAATAGCGGGAGCTGGACGAGCCTCTCCGCTTCACGCGCATGGACTGCAGCAAGCCGCCCACCTGGTGGGGGTGGTGGGAGTGGTGGCGAGGGGGGGGGAGGAGCGGTGGTGGTGAGGGAGGGGGTGGAGGGGAGAGTGATGAGGAGGAAGAGGGGTGGAGGGGGCGAGCGGAGCGAATGGGGGGTGGGGGTGATACTAATGTGTTGCTTGCCTTGGCCATTTGACCATGGACCACGCATCCCTTTCGAGACATAGCAAGCACCGCTCCTACTCCTAATAGAGACAACTCCAAAATTTGGGCGCTCATCACGTTTTTATTTTTCCATATTTCACATAAAATATTTTGCTCATCTTATCCCCTTCCTCTTTCGCCGTCTGTGGCCACCATCTATTTCCCAGGATAGAGCGTTGTCGCTTTCGGCGAAAGCAGCGTTGATCGGTGTTATATGTTGTCTTTCTGTTCGAGGTAACTAGTGGAGTTTGAGCCGCCCGATGCACAATAGAGAACGTCGATACACACCCATGCAGTTTATCGCATGCTTCAGAACAGCGCTTAGCAAGAAGGGAATGTAAAAAGGCAGTTTTTCGCCAAAAACAAGTGGATTCGGCAAGCACTCTCAACTGGAAAACTCTAAAGCTAGTAGACGAGGGCAAAAAAAGTCGGCAACCACCGTAGTTTGTTTGTTTGGGGGGGGGGGACGCCTGCTATACAACCCCGCATCTGAGTTAACAAAAGGGAAGGGGCCGGACAAAAGAGCGCGGAGACAACAAATTGGATGCGACAACAAAAAAAACGAATCAATGAAAAAGCACAAGACATCTATTCCAACGAGACCCAAAGCTCACCTCCCGCATCTTATCATCTGACGCGCCCCCTTTTCCTTCCCGAGCTCCCCCTTCTCTACCCTCCCCCTCATCCAAACCCGAAGAAGCAGCGGTAGCAGCAGCAGCAGTAGCACCAGCATCTCCCGCGGAACTGCTAGATACGTCACCGTCGCCCACACCCTGCGGGGTTTCAGCGCCATTCGGCGGCGTTTTTCTTCGCGGGACCGGTAGCGTGTCCAACCCCATTCCCAAGCCCCTAGGGACGTCGATGCAAAGCCAGTCGTCTTCCGCTCCCGCGGGCAGGTGCCAACAACCCTGGGCAGACATCGTGAGTGGGAGTTGCAAAATGTTAACGAAACATTGCGGCGGCGGAGGCAGGGTGGACACATACTGACACACAGACGCGTCCAGACACACAGACACGCAGACATGCACAGACACACACAGATACAAACAGCGCAGCATACACAAACACCGCACACATCGCACGTCCCCTTGGAATGCAACACGCTATCGTGCGCGTCGAAACCCAAAATCACGATACAACACAACACAACACGACACACACAACACAACACGGCACGACACAACACAACACGACACAACACAACACAACACAACACAACACAACACAACACAACACAACACAACACAACACAACACAACACAACACAAC
>JBBMKB010088951.1:0-24103 GCA_037833945.1 Alaria marginata
GACCTGCTATCCCGCCGTTCCAGGGGGGGAGAGTGTTATAAGGCTTAGTTTGGGTAAGCAATTGGTTAACCTTTTGCGAGTGGTCCAACGGACTAATACCCCACTAATACCTTAACACGTACGCACTGCTGAGGCGCCCGCTTAGTTAGGCGCCCACAGCAGCATGCCCCTGGTATACACCATGAGTGATATATCAGCCACATGTAACAGTGTATGTACATATGTGTCTGTTGGTTGCCATTGCGCTGTACAGCAGTAAGGCTTGATCTGTGAGCATGCTGTGCGTGCGGGTGCCATTAGCGCCCACTTCGGGGTATTTCGGGGTAATTTCGGGCCATTTCGGGGTAATTTTGGTCGAAAATGTTGCATTTTTCCTAAACAAAACACACACACACACACACACACACGGCTATCGACGTAGCTCGCGACGGCGGTAACGGCCATTGTTGTGTCACTTTACAATTATGTTTTATTCAAAAGATATGCACTGAAGAGTGAATTGACAAATTGTCCTGCGTGAACCGTACGATTTGGGAATGTGCCCGGGCTCTTCAAAACTGCAGCCATAGGACCCCACAAGCTACCCCTGCGTGCTCCAGCCGCAACACAGAACAGCAGAAGCATGCCTGCTAAGCTCTCCCGTAGTGGGGTGTCTATGGCGCTCGCGGCGAGGAGGTATCTCTAGGCGGATGCGGATATTCAAACCTGACAAGCGTGGCTGTCGATGCTCGAAGAACAAAATTGGCTAAAAGATAACGTCCGCCGGCTCCATCAGTATCCCTCTCACAGAGCTCCACGAGACGCCACCAAGTGCTGCGGGCGGGGACGAGAATACTTCGGGGCGGCCTTGTAGATATGAAGCAATGGGGTGCCTTGTGGGCGCCGCGGCGAGGAGCGTTGCTGTACCATAGTCTAAAGGGCTCGAGTCTGTGATAATTCCACTTGCCCTCCCAAAGATTGCTCTCTGTGCTTTAACGAACTCCTTCACATCACTTAATATTCATTTTTTTGACCCTCGGGCGAGATGAGAAGATGAGAGGTAAGATTCCTGAGAATGAAATCGAGCTCCCTCCACGAACTCTTGATGACTTGACATGAAACCGGCGAGAGCATGTTCTCCCTACATTTGTCGTTCATCTGACCCCGGGCTCATTGCGCTCGGTTCAGTGTGCATCGTGCAATGTGCATTCTCGGCCGGTCGCAGGCAGATATACAGACAGACGGAAGCCGTTAAATATCTACACCCTCAAACACTTTTTCACCTACTCCTCCTGTGTACGTACGTACGCGACCCAATTAGGAAGAAGATTATTTGAAGAATCCTCGGTCGCGACCACTGTCTCGTCTTTTCAAACTGCTCATTTCCACGAACGCGTTATGTATTGATTTCCTCACAACACGTCCAAGCCGGCTCCTCCGTTAACCAGTTGACCACTCATTACACGTACCCATTGCCTGTTGCACAGGGCAACTACGTCGACGCTGTGCCACTTTTACAGCGATTGTTGGCCATGAACGAGAAGACCCTGGGCCCGGAGCACCCTTCCGTGGCAAGATCGCTCCACGACCTAGCAAGGTTGTTCGAGGCCCAGGTGATAACTTGATTCGTCAGGTGTACTTCTCGGATGTGTGCGAAGGGGCCTTTTCGAAGACGTGCCGTACACTTTAGTGAGATAAAATGATGTCGAAGAGCGTGCAAATACTCTGAGAGCTAATGCTCTGACAGCGTTGGATATCCAACGAATCACACAATTGTAGTCGCGTACCCGCGAATTTGTTGACCACCATTAACGATGACCCGCTGCCTGTTGCACAGGGTAACTATGCAGAGGCTGAGCCACTTTAACGACGGTCGTTGGCCATAGCGGAGAAATCCCTGGATCCGGGTCACCCTTTCGTGGGGCCATTGCTCAACAACCTGGGGACGTGTTTGATAAGTCAGGTGATAATTTCAGTTGCCAGGAGTACTTCTCGGATGTGTGGAGCCATTTTCGAAGCTGTGCCGGACACTGTCGTTGGATAAACTGCCGGCGAAGAGCTTGCTTCCCGCAAACATTTGACCTGTTTGGAAGTGCAGCAAACTCAACGACCGTGCTGATGTTGAAGCAGATAGTGAGTGGTTGTCTACAATGTACGTGTGAGTTGTCTACAATGTACGTGTGAGTTTGTAGACGATGGCGGCGTGTATGCAGGCCGTCGACGAGAACAATGCTGCATGATGTCCCATACCAGGTATCAGGTAATGCGCCACAAGTAACAGCCCTCTTGCGTGGAATTCGGCGCAAGGGACAACGTGCTCGACCCAGAAATATGTCGCGATCACTACGACCGCGTTGGGTATCCATCGTCCCGCAACTCAATCTGGGCCTCCGAAATGTGCTTGGCTGCTCGTTTGCACCGACCGACATCCTGTTGCACAGGGCAACTTCGCCGAGGCTGAGCCACTGCTGGAGCGGTCGTTAGCCATAACTGAGAAGGGCCTGGGTCCAGAGCACCCTGGGGTGGAAACGTTGCCCGAAAACCTGGCGGCGGTGATGCATAGTCAGGTGAAAGATTCGTTTGTAATTTGTCATAAGCGTTCTCCGGGGAAATCATTTGAAGGGCCTTGCTCGATGTTGTTGTACAATCAGGTGGTAACTTCTTTCGTCAGGAGAAATTCTCGGAAATATGCGAAGGGCCCTGTTCGAGGCCGTGCGGGATACGTTTTTGGCATAAAGTACCGGCGTTGAGCTTGCTCCCCCCCCCAAATAAGTGTACTATAGTGTCAAAATGCAGCAAATTCAACGACCATGTTAAAGTTGAGCCAAAAAGTGGGCTGCTCCCTGAAGTGCTTGCATGCACTATGGTTGTCTACGAAAGACGCGCGATGTTGTAGTCGCCGGCGGAGAAGGTACAGGCCATTCTCGATAGTATTTTGAGTGAGCTGGTACACCAGTTGTTCAGAATAAAGTTATTTTTCTCGCGTGGGAAACTTGGCGCAAGCGGCAACGTCCAAGGGTCAGATGATTCGCCTATACTACGATGTTAGGCACCTACCCGGTCTCATACGCTATTTGGGTTTTGAGTGGAAGTTCACACCATTGAAGTACATGGAAACTTCCTTGGGAGATACCCTGGTAGAATGTTTCACGGAAGCTTCCGTGCAAGTGCACACATTGTGCGAAACGCCGACGGACGACCGTGCAAGTGCACACATTGTGCAAAACTCCGACGGACGACTTGTCTTTGCACTTCTGGTTCGGACACAACTCGTATTTCTGCCTGCACAGGCACCCTCCTTATGTTGTGCCCGCACAGCAACCTAGTTGTTATCCAAGCACAGCGACCTAGAGTCTTTCCACAATACACTTTCCAAGCCGGCCTCTAATTGGCGAGGTGGTGGCCGCTGTGAGCTGAAGCAGCGATTCAAAACCACAATCGATCCTTGGAAGCTCGTGGAATCATATGGAAGCTCATGGAAGCTTCCACTATGGAAGCTCGGGGAAAATTCCACAGAAAATCAAATTCCTGTTCCAGCTTCCATGGAAGCTTCCACTACTTCCATGGAAACTTCCATTAAAAATTCCACTACTTCCATGAAGCTTCCACTACTTCCATTATACTCCCACGATAAATATTATGCATATCATGTGGTGGCTCCCACCTACCGGATGAAGCGGGGCTCACCATTCCAGCCGCACTCCGGAAAGTGTGCTACAAGCACTGTTGAGTGCCTTGCCTTTTAGCAAGTCGCATCAACGTTTCGGTGACTCAGTTCGTGGGAAACTATCGCCAATATAGGCTTGATCGCGCTACTAGGCTGCATGTGAATAGCGTGGTCATGGTTATGTCAAATGTGCACCTGGTACATGGTATCACGGAGCACCGCAGCTTGTCTCAAACGCTCTACATAGATCGCCGACATCGATCGATAAGTTTTTTCCCTGTTGCTCTGCAGCACTCGGCCAACAGCTTGGGAAGGAGCCACGGTTGTCACGTTTTTCCCACTCTCGAAAAACCAGACAAAGCAGCACGCAGCTCTTCCTTCTGGGGATGACTACTCGTAGCGCCACATACGCTAGTCATAATTGGACGAACGCAAACACTGTAGTTATCTACAGTAGCTCGTATTGCTTGCCTCCTTTACTGAAGAATCCACCCCCCCCGCAGGGAAAGTACGAGGAAGCCGAACGTTTCTACAAGCGTGCGATCGCGATTTTGGAGGCGACGCTAGGGGACGACCATCCCAACCTCGCATCACCGCGTCAAACCTTGGGGATGTTACTAATGTCTCAACTGGTAAGAATCAAACGAGTTTCCCGAGAAGTTGTTTGCGTACGCGAGGAGTGTGGAGTCCCTGAACGTTTTGGTAAATATCGTATGATATCAGATACAACTAATGGGTTTTATCAACACCCAGGCGTTTTTCAGACGCAGGGCCGACCATGGACTGACGTTTAGGGTTCGGCGGTTTTTTGTGTGTTTATTTGAGAGGGCCAGTGCAACCGCCGGCATGTAAACTTTATGGTGGCGGCGAAATGCTGATGTCAGAAGCCACACGGGCTTGGATAAAGCCCACAGGTAAGAAACGAGCCGAAATAACCGCGAGCGAGGACAGTTGAGCGCCCTCCACGCGTTTGTGGTAGAAAACTGCTTAGTGTTAGTTGGGCACTATTTGGATCTTCCAAATGAGGCCAGCAAGAGCTCATACGCCATTCTGCGTTGACGCGAACGAAGAGGTGTCTACTGCCTTCTACTCTTGTTCGCATTTACCGCTTTCGTGTTGAGAGTAAATCACGCGACTCCGCATCTCAAACGTCCACAGGGCAGAACCGGCGAGGCTATGGCGCTCTTGAGTAGGTCCTTGGCGACCATGACACTGGGGGGAGGCCACGAAGACACAATTAGCTCTTAGAACATGGCGGAGGTTGTCCGAAAACAGGCTCCTGGACAGGCATCTGCCATAGCAAGGACCTTCTGGTATACAAACCCCATGCACATGGTGCTGATTCACTGCCGAGCAGCCGAACGCTCACATTCTGGGCGAAACACTTTGTTCCGGCCTATTTGTCCCGCAGTACCTTGTGGACACCTGGTCGGCCAAGCTGCCTGCGATAGCGATGGAAACCCTCCCGCGGGCAGCTGTTTAGGTTTTGTTGGACGTTGCGGGTATCATACCGATGGAATTTGTGCTTGGCTCAGGTCTGCCACGACGTCGATTCCACCGACTGGGATGCCGAAGAAATCATGGAAAATCTCGGCTTTGTTGTTGACGTGATCATGACAAGTATGTCAAGACTCGCGCAGGTGGGAGCCGCAGGCAGGTGTCGAGCTTGATCCCTTTTTAGTAAGTGTTCAGCCACGAACTGACTGTAAGCGGGGGGTATAGCGGATGGTCGATTGTTTTTGTGTTGGCTTTCAGTTCTGTCGGCGGTGCGTAGTCCGGAGGCCGGCAGTCGAAGGGTACAGTTGGACGTCTCAAAGCCAAGGTGGCCTGCTAGGGGCCGCGTGAGGCCGGCTGTATATTCTGCTTGTTGTTTGTGGAAACCTCCCGACGGTGGATCGGGGGCGAGTCGAGAACATGCGTGCAAGGGTGCGATCTACTGGGGGGCAGGGAATGCGCACTGGCTTTCTTGGGGAAACCTTTCAGTTTGTTGCTGTAAGCGGGGGACGAGTGGAGTCCCCGGCGAAGAAGCGAAATGTGCGTTTAGTCAGGCGCGGCAAACCAAAGTAGTCGCTGGGTTGATCAATCAAGTCAGAAGTATGTCCCTCTTCCTTCCACCCGCCCCCCCCCCACGTTTTTTTTATTTCGACCCGGGGGGAGGAAGGGGGGGGGGGGGGGTAGGTAGCCGGGGTTCTTGGTTTTTGTTTCGTGTTATTTCTGTTTTTCTTGAGGAGGCTCATTACTAGTGTTCCGAGCCAATGTGGGTAGCATTACAGTAGTTAGGGACCCGGCTGGGATCATAGTAGGGAGAGAGAGACGGTAAAAGCGCGGCGAGATACGCAGGAGATCGTGGGCTGCTGCGCTACGAGGTTTATCCGGCCAAGGGGAAAACTCTAACTCTCCCCAAGACCCAGAAAACGATACTGACAAGCAATTCGGAAGATAATCAATAAAAAATGCGCACGTTTGTGCTTTGTCATTCCCGGCTCTTTTTGTGTTGACTGCTCTCTCTCATGGATTCGGTGTAATTTGTGTCCGTTTCGAATGTCCGTCGCGGTATGGCGTCATTCGTTAGGATTCGTTTGAGTTTGGAAATATGTAGGGCATGCCTGGTGTGTGGTTTCTTCAGGCAGATGGACGGACAGAAAACAAGTTTCACAGTTTCACACAGTGGGGCGAACCAAGTCCGTTTGATATCAACGGATCAGTGTTGCTACTGAGAAACAGGGTTTTGATCACGGCATAATAACGCCGCCCGCCACGCATGACTTTATTACGGGATACTTTATCTGGTATGTTTGGGGGTTTGAGTCCGGTAAACCAACCTCTTACCACGTTGTAGCAGTTTTTCGTTCCGTTCAGCAGCGGTCGGACTACTCCTAGAGACAAGAGGGGCTAGCGCCGAATAAACGCCTGAACTCTGGATGGTTGATGGATGCTTGTAGACGAGCGACATTGAGCCCAACGCGCGAGGAAATTAAAATGCAGGGATCGGAGTAGGACGTGGGGAGGTAAAACAATATTTTGTGGCCCCGGCTTGGCGTATGATCGTGTGGATGCTGGTGGGGTTCCCGGAAACTCATCCCCACAGCTACATAACACAAGACATGCATAAATCCACTTAATGCTATGCTGTCTAATTTCCTCGTAACTTTTGGTGCCCTTTGAACTGTGAGGGCCCATACATGATAAAACGCACGCTTTAAAGGGAAAACGCGGGCATGATATTTAAGCGAATCCACCGCAGGGCGTCCGAACTTTCTCGACGGGTCCGACACTAATGAAATATTCCGCGGTGATTGGGAAGCGGGCTCCTGGCTCTAACTGAGGTTTAAGCTTCAGATTGGGCAAAAGGGGAAGGCCACAGCGGGTGTATAAGCAGGTCGTACCATACAGGGTACGGGGGACATGATATTCACATTAGACATATAAAAAACAAGCTGGCAACAGCCAGCTGCAGCGGAAGCGAGCGTCTCATTAGACACATAAAAAACAAGCTGGCAACAGCCAGCTGCAGCGGAAGCGAGCGTCTCTTGCGCCCCCCAAAGCGGAGAAGCAGCCGCGTTTTCGCAAAAGTGGTGGCATTCGCCGCCCCAAGCTCAAGCCTGCTACAGAACGGAGGGTATCCCTACTGTAGTGCCTAGTGAAACCGGGCGTGCGCTCTGGTCGCCAACTGTGCGCCCACCCGCCCGCCATGCGGCGTTCGCGTAAACTTGAACAAGCTACTGCTCTCGGCCAAACCCTTCGCCTTCCCGAGACCGCAGCCGCGCTTCAAACACAACCGACGGATCCCGTCTGGCTATCCCCCAGAAGTGTACATCCCCATGGCAGCCCGCGCCTTCCACGCCTCGCCCCGAGATTCCCGGTGCAAGCGACATGCCGGTCCACGGCGTCGCGATATCGTTGAGGACTTCTCCACTTGAAACGCTGAGTAAGCGCAATCGATCCCCCTTACAAGAAGTGGCGTCGTTTCTTCCTCCGCCACCAGGAGAACTTCTGCTGACGCCTCCCCGGTGGTCAACAGCTGCACTTCCCGAACCGGAAAAAGCGTCCCAAGCACGGGAGGCAGAGAGAAAGCGCTCCCCCCCTCCGACCATACCAACTCCCGCCGCTTCGGGGGCTGCCGCGATCGGTGTCGCGACGACGGTCTCTCCGGGGTCTAACGCGAACTTTCCGGGGATCGGCGCCCGTGTTCCCGCCGTCGGCGGCACCAAAACTTTCAGGGGACGGCCAGCAAAACGCAAGTCCAAGGTTTGGAGACCCCCCGATCTGTCCTTGACGAGACACCGCGTTCCGTCTTGTAGGATGTGCGCATGGTCGATCGAGCAATACACATTGGCCAGGGTTCGGCTCGTGGCGGTAGTGGTACTGCTGCTGCTTCGACCGATACGACCTCCACCACGACCGCCCTTGACGTTGTCGCCGCGGCCGCCGCGCGAGACGATGGATGATGCATTTTGACGCAATGGCTGGCGGGGGTCCAGCAGAACGACCGAGCCGTCGCGCAGGCCACCAACCATGGACCCGCCGGCGCCCGGGGCGGAGAGAGGGAGGAAGGAGATGGAGAACACGTCGCTCGCCAGCTGCGTATACATGTTAAGTAGACGGGGGAGGAGGGGGGGGGGGGTTCGCTTCGTGGTTGAAATAGCTAGAGGGGGGTGTCAGGACCGCCTAGTCAGAGCCGAGGGGCACATACTTCCAATACTGGATCGCTCCATTTCGCGCTGCGGGTCACAGGCCGCCGGCAGCGAGTCTACGGAGGCGGGCGAAAGACAGTGCGTTCCGTGCGACCGACGACAAACGAATCACCGTAGAAAACGATAAACCAACCAGTCGACTAACCCCCAAACAACCAACCAACCCAGCAACAACCCGCCCAAACCCGCCCAACCCGGCCTGCTGGCACGCTCAGAGAGGTACTACTCCCGTTGTGCTGAATTCAAGGCCGCGACTCCGGTGCGGGAGGCGAGCTCTTTGTGGAAATAAAAGGAAGCCTTCGTACGGTGCCAGGTCGCCCACTAGAAAGTGGTTGTGAAACAAACAACTGCCGGAAAATAATCGCGCGCTTGCGGCCCGCTTGCTCCACCTGCGCGACCGCCGTCAGCCTCTGGTGTTCCAGGTCGAAAATCGAGACGGGGCTGCAGCTGCTCGGTCCAATGGCCAGTAGACTCGGCGTCAGCGGGTCCCACTCGACGCACCACATCGACCCATGCTGCAGCTGTCGGTCGCAAGACACAAGTTATACCGTGCACAGCACAAGGGGCGGGTTCGACAACAGGTGTCAAAATCGTCAAGAAGGGGTAGGGTGGCGGCTTGGCACGTTTTTACCGCAGGAAAAGGTGGCAAGCGTTAGAAAGAACAGGGCAAGGCCACAACAAAAATGCATTTTTACCACAGTACCCCCCTCCCCCGTTCGGACAAGAAAAACAAGGGTTTTGAAGCGGAACAAGCAGCGGCATCCTCGCGACGAGTACGAGCACGACCTCCCGCCACTACACCGCCACCACATGTGACGACAGTACCGTCTTCACCAACCGCAGCCATCATCACCCCGATGGCGACGTCGGCTGCGAGCGACCGAGGGCTACGGCAGTAGCAGCAGCCACACACACACCTTCGCTCCGCAGACATTGGCATCGCCAGAGAGCCCCTCCATCGTCCTCGCCCCTCCTTCCTCTTCATTCCCCCAATATCGTACGCGGACTCCCCCCGGCTCCCCTACATACCCCGACGAAGCCGTCGCGCAGGCCCATCCTCCTACGTGCGACCGAAACTTCACGTCGGCAATCTTCCGGCGTTGCGTGGGAGGGGAGGGGGATGAAAGGGGAGGGGGAGGGATTATTCAATGCCAACCCTTGTTTCGGTAGAGTGACGCTGGAGGCTACTACATCTTGCCGCGGCATGCTCCACAAAAGCTTGCCTGCGAAAGCACCGTCACGCCACAAAGCGAGCACTAACCTGGCCGCGTGCAACATGTTCCCTCGACCACCAGCACGCGTGCTCCTCACCCCTCCCCCCCCTCCGACGCCCATGAACAAGCCGGTCGCCGTCGTTACACCCCCGGGTCCGGGCCCAGGACATGCCAAAATCCCCGCTAACCGTACCCACTGCCATGACTCCTCTTTGCGCATCGCAGTCGATTGCCGAGTAACTGGTGCCGGGTGCGCCGGCGCCGCGCGCCCAGGAGTTGACTTTTTCGATTCGGAATCGGGAGCTGGAAACGACCGATTCTACCGCAGCACGACGGAGGCGTTCCGGGGCGGCAGGTAAACCTGAAAACCGTAAAAAGTATTGGATTTGTGCGTGAGGCACGGAGCAAGAGCGGCGGGGCGTGGCGGCGGAGTGGGGGTGGGGGGACAGGTGGGGTGTCACTCGTGAAGCACGGTTGGCAGAGCATTACGCTCGTCGAGCGTCTCTGGATCGACCTACGCTTACTTGTTGCAAATTTACCGCACCTGATGTGTCGCGCTCGTACGAAATCGTGTGCCGCCCATGCGGGGTCTATCGATAAAACCACTGCGACCGCGTCTTATCGGGAGCGGGCGCACTCCTCCTCGTAGAGATCGCTGACGCACCGCTGGCAGGGGAATCCCTGTAACGCTACACGGCGCACCGAACGCAACGCTAGATCGAGGCTCGTTCTGTGGTCTCCATGCTATTGGACACGCCCGCCGTCGATCGGAAGGGTCGACAACGTTGTTTAGCCCGGTACCCTCTCCCGCCACTGAAGAGGTTCGCATGCAACACCAGCAAGCGCCCATGACCACAAAATCAGCATAACACCGACCCACTACCACACGCGACTTTTAACACATGCATAAAAATAGCATATGCACAGCAGCGCCTCTAATATGAAGGCATACGCGGCGCTACATACAGTAGGAGGCAGCCACCAACGCCAATGAATCCGTGGGTTGTTAATGGATGGATGAATGGATGGGTCGATTTCTTACTGATTGATCGAGTGTTTGGTTGGTTGGTTGGTTGATTTGATTTGATTGCTTGGTTGGCTGATCGGTAGATTGGCTGGTTGGTTGGTTGATCGGTTGAACGGTTGATCTACAATTGACTGCTTCATTGTCCTCCTCGTCCAAATCAACCCTATTATACAGTAGCCGCGCAATGCATACTGCCGCCGTGCAACAGGGCCTACCCACGCCCAGCCACCCACCAACCGACACCAACCCCCAGACCCACCCACCCTCAAACGCCGCTCTCACACCCACCCACCTCCTACGACCCTTCCCCCGAGTCCGACGCCCCAGGACCCTCGTCGAAGGTTCATGGCATACGAGTGGAGCCCCCTTTCGTTGCGACTTCTCCGACACCCCTCACTACCAGTAGCCACAGCAGCAGCAGCAGCAGCAGTAGCAGCAGCAGCAGCAGCAGCGGCAGACCTCGCGGCCCGGGCAGCAACACCTTTGGCATCCTTGGTAGCTCGGCTCCTGCCGGACGTTCCTATGGGGTTGCCGACCAGCCGGAAGAACCGGTCGCGCGTCGGGTCGAAGACGAATCCTGGGAGGGTTTTAGGCGGGGAAGTTGTAGCCGGCTTTGACGACGGAGAAGAAGTTGATGCCGCCTTTGACGGCGGTTGTGCTGGAGCCTCTCTTGTTTGTTGCGATGCTTCGAGCTGTTGCTGCGAGGCCCGAGCCCGCTGGGCCTCTAGAGCGGCCAGGATGTGCGGCGACGTCTCCTGCTTGGGAAGGAGATCGGTGGCAGCTCCTGTCGTCAGATCAACTACGGTTGACAGATCAACTGCAGCACTTGACACCAAATAAGAAACAGGGTGATAAAAAAGGCAGGCTGGTATTTACAAGAATATAAGCAATCCCAGAGCCGTGGTACTGAAGTTAGCGTAGAACCCACAAGGCATCCACTCCTGAATAAGAAACACATTCTGTTTTTTTTTATGTTTCATATTTACTTGTCCTGTACTAAATGACTATCAGCGCCGTTTGGTGGCCTCGTCTGCTGTCACTTTATCCGCGTAGGTTGTTTATAATTACTGACTCTATTTCCTGTACAAAAATCAGCGCTGTCGATGAGCCGCGTCTGCAGTCACTTTTCGGCGTCTGCAATGTATAATTACCGACACTGCTTCGTGTACAACATGTAGGGCCTGTCACAGGTTGTAGGTCGCACAATATGTCGTGCATATATGTCGTACGACAGGGTGGTTTGGAGAACTCCGACAACATGTGTATTGCTACTAGAGGTGTACCCCGGCGAGTGCCCGTCACAAACGGGTACTGGGGGGTAATTCTGAAAGCGAAACCCGAACCCGTCGTGGGTAACCCGGGTTTTCAGACGGAACCAAACGGGTCCAACAAGTACTCCGGTAAACCCAGGGACTCGGACAACCCGTTTTTGTTTGCGGTTTTATCAAGCAAGGGTAGGACAAGCGGATGACAGTGCGTACTGCAATTTTATGTCGTATTATACTACAGTAGGGATCCCTCAGTAGTGCTGGTTGAGTAGTGCCAGTTGCCGCAGTAGTGCCGGTAAAATCGCTTGGCACAGACGGGAATAACCTACAGTGACAGCGTGCGGAGTAGTGCCGGTTGCCGCTATAGTGCCTGCATTTCCGGCTGGCACATACCGGCACTATAGCGAGGCCACTTTTGCATCACAGTAATATATACCAGGTACGATTTTATGTCGAGACGAGAACTATAAACCATCAAACATAAACATTACTATACGGGTTGGACGAGTACTCGGGTAACCCGGGTACTCGGACAGCCCGCTTTCGTGGTGGCGCGCGGCATGCGGTTAGGGTTGTTCGTCGTTCGAGAGTGCGGACCGGTGAGGATCGAGGATCCCGTTTCCTGTCCATTTGAAAGGTTTCTACATTTTTACAGTAAATGTCTTGTGAGACATATTAAACGGGGCACACATCAAACATACGGGTACCCGGGTACCCGAACCTGTCGGGTACCCCGGTTTTGGTCACCCCCGAAACCCGCAGGTTTCAAGTCAAACCCGAACCCGTCACGGGATTTTCCCGTCCGGGTTATATCCGCCGGGTACCCGGGGTTTGAATATCCGGAGTGCACCTCTACTGCGAGTAGTTCGAAATTAAGAGTATACTCGTACTGCTCCAGTAACTAGCAGTATGCCCAGCACCAATTGATAGTTTTTACCATCTACCAGGTATGCGCTGCTGTAACGCTTGTTCCTGTATTCCAGGCTAGCCTTGCAGCGTCACGGCGGTGGATCTCTCTGCTTCTATCATCGCACTGGTTGGTAAATGTTCGATGAAAGGTCGCCCAGTGTTTTCGAGGTTCAATACTGCAAGTGCTGGCCTGTGCGCAGCAGCATTTTCGAGGTTTCATACTGCGAGTGCTGGACTAGGCTACTAGACTAGACTATTAATAGTAGTCTACCTGGTATACTTCGAAAAAGTATACTCTATACCTGGTACTACTGCATACGCAGTATTTTCCTTTTGGGGGTTCCATATTGCGAGTAGTGGGCTATGCGCAGTTTTTTTTTTCTATTTTCAAGGTTCGATACTGCGAGTATTGGGCGATACTCAATACTAGGTATTTCTGGTATTTTCTATTTTCGAGGTTTGATACTGCGAGTACTGGGGTCTACTGTACGACGTACTGAGTATTTTCAGGCTCTGCGAGTACTGGGGTCTACGACGTACCAGGTACTGAGTATTTCAGGCTCTTGATACCGCTTGTACTGGGGCATATACTCAGTATTTTGGACGTCGTGATACTGTGAGTACTGCGGACCTAAGAGTGTACTGGTACTGCCCCAGTGTACTGGCCAAATACCCAGTACCCAGTACCAAATATGCTGTTGTTACGACCTCGTAATACGGATATGACACCAGGTTATAGGTTCGCTTCTTGGACAACATGCAAGATATCTCGGTGCTCCAAGCATAATCCCCTCTACGAGACCCGATGCAATCTCGGGAGCAGCGGCAGATACTCAAGGCCAAGACGTATGTTTCCCTCTGCAAGCCACACCATCAACGAGGATCAAGTCCTACATTAGCGGTAGTGTGCAGTGTGGCACATACTGGAGCGTAGAGCCTCCACAACGTACAGTACGCAAGAGGTACTCGACCCAAAGCAGACAACAGGCAGTCAGGCAGTTAGATGGTGTGCGATGGTTTTGCACTTCGTGCACAAAACGCGACTTTACTTACCGTCTTTCGCGGTTCATTCCCGGCCCTTTCCGTATTGTTGCTCTTTCTCTTCTTTCTCTTCTTGGCCCATGACCCCTTCCCCTTGCCAGGCGCGGACGAGAAGGGCATGGCTATGCTGTGTGTACCGAGTACCGAGGGTGTAAAGTTGGGCCTATAGTTGTAAAGTTGCCAAGAGGATCGAGCGGAGTTCCATTCGCTGGAGATGTAGCCGAGAAAATCGCGCTATAAAGCGGGGGGTGGGGGTTGAAAGCTAGAACCAAAGAAAATTATTGGAAAATGATGAACGGTCCAACGACCGGCGGTCAATGACCAATGACCAACTGACCAACGATCGATCAACAACCCAACGACGGAAAACAAGCAACACGGGAATAGGCATCATATGACAGCATGACAGCACACGAACGAGCGAACCAGCGAACACACCATCAACAAACCGACCAGAACCTGGCAATGTGAGAGGCGTGATGAGAGCCCCATAATAATAAGGTTGACGTTTACCTCGATTCGACAAAACACCGGTAGTTTTGGAAGCAGGCGGAGGAGACATGAATGAAGGTCTCAGGCAAAGAAGCTGCGTGGAGCAGCAGCACCGGCGGCGTGTTTTTGACGGCACATGGCACATGCACGGTTCTCTCGTGTACTCGTAAATTCCTGGTAATTAGTAAGGGCGCTCAGTCTGGCGGTCGGTGCTACTACTGCGGTACCGTGATTCTTGCTTTGCCGGAACAGCACAGCAGCGAAGGAACTCTGTCGCAGGAGGGGAGTGTTGGACGTCGAATTCGCGTTCCGTTGAATTTGTCGGACAAGCTCTACTCTGTACATCTCATATTCATCCATACATGCATACGGCACCAGCAGTATTACTAGTAGTATGCATACCAGTACATACCGGCATGGTGCATGCTGCTGTACTGCCGTAGTGTTCCAGTAATGGTACAGATAGATGCGACACACGCAAGTTTAATAAGACCTTGTAGAGTTCAAAGTACTTTCCCACGAAAAGCTGCTCTTCTTTTGGCCCATTTCGGTTCATTTCACCTCCACCAACTCGCCGCCGCTACGCCACACGCCTGTGCGTGGTACACGTGTAAACTTGTTGCCGATTGCAAACTACAGTAGTAGTAGCGCTATCCATACACCGGCTGCATCCATCCGCTGTGTGCCTTTTTAAAATCCGCCCTTCTTCTTGCACTCGCACGCCCTGCCCTGGGCCTTGTTTATAACATTTTTGGACAGCAAGTTAAAAACAGGTATGACATGATAGGTGCTCTCCTTATCTCGGTACTACTGTATGCACTCACTCGCCGACGTTACAAAACTTGCTGTTAGTTATAAAGTGCCGAGAGTAAACACCGCATCGCAACGGGCACCGCGAGACATGCCTGACGCTCGCGCGACAAGGGAACCACCTCTTCTCCCCTGCCGTCAGGTTATATCACACAATATAGAACAGGTTATGAGCCTCGAAATTTGAACAGTATATAGAAAGTATGAAGGCAGAAACCACAGCAGCTCTATAATATAAGGTACTGTAGCACGTTGTTCGGACTAAACTACCGTAGTACTATATCACCAGAAGCAGCTCTTCAATTGCGGCCGCTGTACAGCACGTTACGGACATCTGTAAACGGGATGGCAACAACTTCGAGCGTGTGAAGGCGAAAACATGGAACAATTCACCCGCAGCACGACCCAGAGGCATTCTGAGTTCCAATGGAACACCAGTAGTAGATTACATCATGATTGGAAGCGTTCGACACGAGCGGCTCTTAAGTTATCTCGACCGGGATTGCTCGAAACTCAGGGCAGTCAACAGAGGCCCCAATAATATTATCATCACGGCACGATGGACATCCCGGTGCACAAAAGAGCTGAAGAGGGCAACACGAACTGTTTTTAAAACCTACAAGGCCTGACAGGAGAACAACCGTCTTTGCACAGAGCAGGGGCCAGCCCAGCCCTCGATACTGCAGCCATAATTTATCGCCCCAGCACTGAACGTCGCAGTCTGCGACACGGCAGTACCGCCATGGCGGCGGCACAAGGTGCGACCTTTAGGACATCAGCAACATGGTTTTCATACCGGAGGCACACCACCAACAGGGAGGCTACTGAACGTGACAGAGGTTATCAAATGGGGCCAAGTCAACGCTGTATTTCTCGGCGGTGTATTTTTTTAATTACAACAGGACACGCATGTCCCAGTTTGAGTCTAAGTCCGGACAAAGAGCCAACGGGTAGAAGGCTTGGCTAGCGCTACTCGTTAAAAACGGAAGCCTCTCCCCACACCATGGTCGAACGCTGATCAGGAACCTCGATACCCCCAGGGTGGAGAACGGATAAAATCAAGGCATATTCTACGTTCAAGTCTATCCACTAGCGGATAGTCTCGGGAGCATGGGCGAATTCATTGCGAAGTATTGGGCGACAAACATAACCCTATCAGGCATGACGGGGGGATACCAGCAAGTCCAATTTCAAGCGATGAAGGACTCCGAGCTTTCGCTGGATGACCTCAAGCTCACCATGCGCAACTTGTGCGCCAACAGACTCCACCAGTCGGGATGCGCGAGAAGGGGATCAGCGTCGACTGCCGGTCTAGCCAAATACAACATGCATTCCTGGAGTTACGTGTATTTCATGCGGGAAATTGGGACATAAGGGGGGCGTGTATCGATGAGAAGAAGACAGCGCACACACCGAGTACCTACGACAAGGCCAAACCTTTGACCAAAAGAGCAACGGCAAGGACTAAATGGTGCCCACTTCACAACACAACGTCTCGAAAGCAATGCCAGTCACAAGAAGCTGGGAGTTCTACACAAAACTCGTCAGCGGAGTAAACCTAGGGAAGGGGTCCCTCACAGTGAGAATCTTGTTGAGACAATACCCAACGCACCTGCCATCCACTGAGCATGACAAACAATAATCGAGACGAACGGGGAAGTTTAAAAAAGGAATAAGTCTCACTTGGGTATTATTGAGCACGTACCACTCAAATCTGTTCGCCAGACCAGAATCGGGCGCGACGAAGGTCTCTCCTGCACCAGCTACGCTTCACTCAAAAATAAGGAACGTACAGTTAAGCATATACTTTGAAGTATTGTGTTAATATTATAAAAACTGATTTCGGAACTGCGCCAAGGCCATCACCGTCGTCCAACTCAGGGGGCGCACCCGGGTCACCAGGATTATCATCCCACACCCCCAGTCCGGTACGATGCCGACAGGAGTATCTCCTACGCAGAGAGAGGGCATCACCCCTTTCATCCACTCTGCCGGCAAAATTAATCCGGTCTACAAGTCTTAGACCAGCCCGGAACGCTTACAGCGGGGGATTCGGTACACACTTATTACGATAATTTGAGCGGACGGGATCTTCCAGAGACATACTGACAAGACAAGACAAGCGGTTACGCACACGACCTGCAACACGCTTCACTCGTCGAGTAAACTCATACATCACTCAGACAGGAGCTCAGGTCAACCCACCACTCCAACACGAGTCCAATTCAACCCAGATCCAGCGACTATTAATCTACCCCCCATTCAAACGCTAACATATGGAAGAAACGTACTGAGCGCCCAAATGTTGGAGGTGTCTCCATTAGGAGTAGGAACGGTGCTCCGTCTCGAAAGGGATGCATGGTCAATGGTCAAACGACTAAGGCAAGCAACAAATGAGGACGCCCCCCCCCCCCCCCATTCAAACGCTAAAACTGCGTTTTCGTGTAGGAGACCGGGATCTGCCAGACAGAAGAAAGAGGTATACCAGTAATCGGGTGGAGCAGGAAGAAGGGGCACAGAGCTGCCCTTATGGCAACGCAGACGAGACTAGAACCCACAAATTGGGAAAATGTGAACTGTACAAGGAGGAACGGAACGTGTTAGAGGAGGAGATGAGGAAAATAAACAGATGTGACATGGAGACGTTTGGTGGTACATTACATAGTAGCGAGAAAACGATCGCTATCCTAGGAGATAGGTGATGGCCACAGACGGCCAAACAGGAAGGAGATATGATATGCAAAATGTTTTATGTAATATATGGAAGAAACTTACTGAGCGCCCAAATGTTGGAGGTGTCTCTATTAAGAGTAGGAGCGGTGCTCCGTCTCGAAAGGGGTGCGTGGTCGATGGCCACATGACTAAGGTAAGCAACAAACGAGTACGCCCCCCCCCCACATCCCTTCAAACAAGCGATGGCACCATAACGCATATGGGAAACAAGCTTCGATTGGAGACTTTGACAGGTTGGAGGAATATAAACTCTGCGACTCCCCCCCAAGGACTACCTTTCTCTCCAATGACAAGGTGGTACAACATAGGAACTCTCCGATTTACGAAACATGGCTTTGCAATCAAAGGAATAGTTGCAGTACAAGGAAGGATGGTTTCGACAACCTGGGACGGACTGCGAGGAAATATGTGCGTCGGTATATTGTGCATCAAAACCAACGATTATTCATCATGTCAATCAACATTCAACACGACCGGGACACCAACATACTTGGTCGGAAGAACGCTTTCTTTCCAAAAAGTATACCGACGAGGAAGCGTCCGTCAAGCAAGCTCTAGGATACGAGACACTGGGACCTACAACACCCGAACTCCTCTAACCAAAATTATATGGCCACAACGCCCAAACAAACGCTCAAACAAGCTACCGACGGACTACAGACCGCCAGTCGTGGTTGGCACATTGCCTTCGACAAGGCATTAAAGACCATCACCTTAACCAAAAATGACCCATGCCTGTACATTAACGAAATGGGGGGGGGGGGGTATGTTTTATATAATCGCCTGGGCTAACCCTAGCCTCGATCTAAATCCCCCAATCTAAAAATGACCGGGGGCAGCGGCGGCTGGCATGAGCTCGTTATAGCGCTTGACGCTCAGCTCGCAAGGTGAATCCGCCGTCGAAATATAGTAGCGACGAAGTAGAGACGCACCGACTAGCGTTTGACGCGCAGGTCGCGAGGTATATCCGCCGTCGAAACTAGTAGCGACGAAGTAGTGACACACTGCCTAACACGACTGATCGCGAGAAATAACAACCGCATGAACAATAACCCCCCCAGTTAAAATATAGGGGCTGACGCGATGAGCCCCAATCAACGCTCCACAAATTAAATGGGGGCCAGAGGAAGCTGGTAAGTGAACGTAAACCGCAAAGACGGTGTAATGTGCATATGCATATATCCGAGGGTAACGAAAATAGCTATTGGTGGAAGTAATAGCAACATAAGTACAAGTAATAAAGTAGACATAAACTAGTTGATGAAGCTCTTGAACGAAAAAAAAACACAATCGCGAATGATACTGGCACTCACGTGTGCAAGAAAACAGCAAGCAGATATTAAAACAGAAATAATTAGGCAGCGTGTAAAAGCAGACGCCACGGGTATTGAATTTCTCCGTTAAAATAGGGAAACTACAGAAGAAGCGTAACAAAGGAGTAACCCCCCCCCGAGAAAAATATGGAGCAGAGACGAAATGAAAACGAGGCGAACACACTCACGGGTGCAAGTTCGCAGTAAGCAAGCAAGCACATAAGAAACAAAATAGGGGAACGATGCCCCAAAAGGAAGTTCACGATGGAGGCACTGGCACGGGCAAGTACGCAATAAGCAAGTAGACGCTACGGGTAGTCAACCCCACCGTTTAGATAGGAAAACAAGTGTAAAAAAGAACTAAATAAAAAAAATCAAGAACAAAGGAAGAAACAAAGCAGACGGTAACTGAAAACGACGCGAACGACCCCACAACGGGAACCCCACTCTTCCGTCAGTATAGGAAAATATGTACGAGAAAGGACTAACCCCCCCTCCAAAAAGAGCAAAAAAATGAAAGCAGAATCGGCAGCAGAACGAAAGAGATGCAAACTCGCGCGGAAAGGGGACTGTACACCACTACTATTATGGACGGCCCACAGGTGGCCTCAATAATCACTCACCTCTGGGTCCGGTTTCGCAGTTCGTTGCAGGCTGACAGTGGGTGGCTCTCACTTGTCCTCTGGTACTCGATACCCGGTATACTGTATCCTGCACTCGAAGGAGGGTAGAATGTCCATTTTGCGGGATGTGGCAATTCCAAGGCCCATCCAAGCACAAAGCGAGTGTTCGAGCCATACAATGTAATGCGATGCGATAGGCATGACATTGTGATGCGAGTGATATACAAGCACAGCAGTGACTGCATGGCATGTATTCTCTTTTATTCATTGGCCGCACTTAGTAAGTACGAGGAGGGCTAGACTCCTAGACTCCCAAGACCATGAGCCCGTTTTTACACGGCATCATAATCTTGGCAACCCTAGGTCGTCCCCCTTCCATTGGAGTGCAGCGGGGAATTACCGACAGTTCGATCCCCACTCAAACGCCTAGCCCTTCGCGCGTAGCTAGTACAGGTTAGCCACGACACATCGTCGTATTTGTAGTGTCCGATTCCACGGCGCCGTAACACCCCCCCAGCGTATCGCCGCGAGATATAAATGCTAGTCAAGGCGTCCGGGCGTTTGTGACTTCGGGTACACTCCTCCATCCCCAAACCTGACCCACCGTTTCAGCGAACGGTTCTCGTAGACGCTGGTAGACCGACGATCTTGAAACAAACTTCCCATCCGTTCCAGGAAAACGTAGACGAGACCGGTTCCTGTAGACGGACGATCTTGACACTTCGTCCCCCTTTCAGAGAACAGTACACGGTGCAAGAACTCGTTTGCACCCCACTAAGGTTGGACTATGCCCGGAAATAGGACCCTGGTGAAAGACGGTCCTGGTCTTGTCGGACAAGTGATGAGGTCGTGCTTGATCGTCTCACGTTACACCAGCCTGATGCGAGGTCGTTCTTGGTCTTCTCACTTTCATATATTATCATTTTACACCAAATGTCTCTACTTGTACCCACCCCCCGGGTTAGACCACCTAGGGAATTTAAACGTGGCGAGGGAGGTGCCGTGATCTTGCTGGCCAGCGTTTGGTGAGCTTCTCTACTCCCAAATATATGTTCTCCTTCCCAGGACGCATGTTCTGCTACCATTGTAATCTTGATATGAAGAACGGGACGCCTTGTTGGCTATCGTATCTATGTTACCGGTGACTCAATCTCATGATATTTTGTTTATTCTATCTTCCTCTCTTCCCGGCATACTATTCCTATAGCACGCTCGACTCGGGGCATTGCATGCAATCCAGTTGTGGCTGCAGAAAGGTGTTGCAATGAAGACAAAGGAGGTTCAAACGTACGTCGCACTTTATTTCGTAAAGTACGAAGGGTTCAACAGTGCATATGTTGTGTTGCGAGAGTTATGCCTGGGGTAACGACTACCCGGAACCAAAGGAACGGAGGTCGACAATCGCAGCGTTGTCATCATGTTGCGAAACAACACCGGTCGACATGTAAGGAACAGACGTGGGTAGGATGTTCGGCGATCAAGCATGCATGCGCGAGCCACAGCCAAACAAGATACGAGCATGCGAGCACGAACGGCGGGCGGGCAGGGCGTGAGCATGCAGAGCACGGTAGCAGCATATATACATATTATACATACAATATGCACCAGTTTCGAGCATACATGCGGGCACGTTGAGACATTTGGTCGTGGGCATTCAATAACGTTACAATGAACGGACTCACCTGGATCTAGTCAGGTCAAGCAACCGTTAAGCCTGGATAGAAGAATTGCGGGCGAACATGCGAGTGCAAGCGACGGGCAAATAAGGCACGAGCAAGCAGAGCGTGGTGGCGGCACACATGCACACACATGTATGCTAACATATCATACCCGCTTCGAGCATTCATACACGTCAAGGCATTTGGTCGCGATGCATGCTGACATTTGACAACAACCGGGCATTCATACATGTCAAGACATTTGGTCGCGAACCATGCCTGTTTCGGGTTGTTTTCAGAATGAATCAGTCGACGTCACGCGCGTCTTGATATCTTGATGCATTAGTCGACGTCACGCGCGTCTTGATATCATATTGCATTACTAGTCGACGCCACGAGTATCTTGACATCATAGTGCATTAATCGACGTCACGCGCGTCTTGATATCAAAATTCATTATCTCCCTGGGTTCACCATATTATGGACGGCCCACAGGTGGCCTCAATAATCACCCACCTCTGGGTCCGGTCTCACAGTTCGATGTAGGCTGACAGTGGCTGGCTCTCACTTGTCCTCTGGTACTCGATATCCAGTATCTTGTATCCTGTACTCGAAGGAGGGTTGCGGGATGTGGCAATTCCAAGGCCCACCCAAGCACAAAGCGGGTGTTCGAGCCATACAATGTAATGCGATGCGATAGGCATGCCATTGTGATGCGAGTGATATACAAGCACAGAAGTGATTGCATGACATGTACTCTCTTTGGTTCATTGGCCGCACATAGTAAGTACGAGGAGGGCTAGACTCCTAGACTCCCAAGACCATGAGCTCCTTTTTACACGGCCTCATAATCTTGGCAACCCTAGGTCGTCCCCCTTCCATTGGAGTGCAGCGGGGAATTACAGACAGTTCGATCCCCACTCAGACCCCTAGCCCTTCGCGCGTAGCTAGTACAGGTTAGCCACGACACATCGTCGTACTTGTAGTGTCCGGTTCAGCGGCGCCGTAACACTACAGCACGCCATATAATACAGAATATTGACGTCTCGCCCTACATTTAGAGGGGAAGTGAAGTGGGACACTGGGAGGCTCGTGAGCCGGTGGGAGAGGCGATAGGGTAGTAGACACATACATATAGGCACGTACCAGGTATCATTGGAAAACCATTGATGATGCCTTACACTAATTTCGTTCAACAGTATTCGTTATATATCAAAACCATGGGTTTGTGTATCGGGTTGAACGTTCTGTACTACAACTACTGTGTATAAGATGTAATCCATTGCAGGCGTATCTACTACCGTTATCTCTATCGACGGTGGCAGACCCTTTTATCTCCTAACCATAAAGAAGCATGTATCTCTATATCGATCTATCGACGGCACCAAGCCCTCAGACGTATCACGAATTTTAGTCTGCCCTGGCCTATCATGTGGTTTACGCGTTGTAGTCTGTCCTGGCACACACGAACGTCCGTCCTTATATCAGCAGCAAGCAGCAGCAGCTGAGTCGATGCTGTCGGCAGATGCTTCTCTACGAACACGATTTGTTTCTTAACTTCTTGGGTACAACGTTGCTTTGACAGTTGATTTGGCGACAGAGCCAAATCGTGTTTTTAGCTTGGTCTCAAAGGGAAGGGGATGGAAAAACAAACGGGTACGTACACATAGCAAATGGAAGAGAAGCACATGGAAGAGAAGACGCGGTTAGAGCTACCTTGCGTGCAGCTCTAAAAGCAACACAAGCAAAGAGGTTTGCTCGAAAATACGCCTTTTGTGCAGCGGTTGATGCGGCTTTCGCAGGGCTGAGCGGAAGAAGGGCAGCAAAAAAAAACAGCACTCTGCATACGTACACCATACCAGGTATAGAAAATGGGAGAGAAGACGCTGTTAGAGTAAAATAATACGCAAAACAAATGGGAGACATTTGTTTTTGCTGGAAAAGTAGTCGTTTGTGCAGCGGTTGATGCGGCTTGCGCAGGGCTGGGCAGAAGAAAAAAAACGAGTACGTACACATAGCTAATACATGGGAGAGAAGGCGCTTTCGCTCTCCAAAAGTCGCTTGTGTTGAATAAAAATATCGCTAACTTTATCAACATACTTGTAACTTTATCAACTTGTTAGACAGGTACCAGGTATGCTGGGTACGAACTGCGGGTGCTTGTGGACCAGAAAATAAAGGGACGGCTTTCAGCCAACGATCAACTCTCGATCTCGAGACGCAAGGACACCGCGGCAGTATGGCTCTGCTTCGGACACGGTCATAGGAGCGTAGAGGACGCGGTCGAAGGCTTTATGTTGACACTTGCTCTAGAGAGCGAAAGTTCGCCAGCGTTGGTGTTGTGGGTCTTCTCTCGAGAACGCTGCTGGTTGGTTCTCATCATTATGATGAATTGAGGCAACTATTAATAGTGATGGCTTTCAGTCAACGACCGACTCTCGATCTCGAGACACAAGGACACCACGGCAGTCTGGTTCTGCTTCGGACACGGCCATAGGAGCGTAGAGGACGCGGTCGAAGGTTTTAGGTTGATACATGCTCTAGAGAGGGAGATTGTCATAGTGCTGAGTGGTGGGGTACAGGGGATGAACGTGCTGAGAGGCACAGCTTCGCAGCTCATAGCTTGTTCTTATTAGATGCTTCTCCGATGCTCCATAGCTCGTGAGAGGGGTCAA
>JBBMKB010088952.1:0-11512 GCA_037833945.1 Alaria marginata
CAAATATTGTTAGTAAAAATAGTGAAATATATAGGTTTTTGTGTGTAGCGCAGGTCCTATTTACTATGGTCCCCTGTAATAGTCAATCATCTTTGGTACGGGTAGTTCACGTAGAGCCAGCGCAAGACTCAATCCGATAAGCAGCGGCAGGGTCGCTGTTCCCTGAGGTTTTGACGAACCATCCGGTAGAAACGGATGCTCGAACAGTACACCCTATTCTGCATGAACGGTCGTGTCTTTAATAACTCCGAGCGCATCAACGTGGAGATTATTCTACTTTAAATAGTGTTTACATCTGAGTGAGGGGGTACTCGCGAATTAGGCTTGCCGTAGTGATGTATAGTACATGGTGGGAGTCGGGGGGTATGTCGGGGGCCAACATTAGGAGTGAAGTGAATGCCGAACTATACCAAATACTCTGCAGAATCGGAATCAAGTTCTGTCGGCGGGATGGAGTTGTACTTAAACCCGACAACTTGTGAGAAAAGGGCGGGGGATCACGATAGCAGAGGTTGTCATTCTCAGATGTGTGATACGGTGGGGGGGAAAAAGAAAGCGCGATTGTGGTATGCTAAAGGTGTACAGTACCCCGTCGTCATTGTAGGCTGCCCAACCGTCTCTCTGTCATTCGTTCGCAAAACGTCGTCATCTTATGTTTCACGTCTCGATGGAGTCATAGTCTAGTTTACAGTGCTCCCGCCTGTGCTATTCCTAATTGCTTCTTGGTAGGGGTCATATTCATCCGCTGTCAACCTTTGGTGAAATGTGTTTGTCGATTGTATTTTCGCGTTTTGGCTGTTTAAATACGCGCACTTGTATCATTCAAATATGATTTGAATATCACGTGATCCTGTCTCGTGCGATACTATACTCGTTGATTGACCTGATGAAGTGCATCCGCACCCCCGGTAGCTGTAATGTTCGCATCTGCTTATCAGTTTTTCACACTTCAACACGCTCCGCACAGAATGTAGCATACAACTCGCCATGCCACCCTATCGTTGTCCGACGAAGTTTAAATCTTCATTCACTAGTTTTGTACTTCCAGAAAGCATCGGGTATGCAGTGCACCTCGGCAGCAACTTGGCTCAGAGGGTTTCCTCATCACATCGTCTTGTCTTGTTATAAATGCATAGCACAAAAATCTAGCCCTGAAAGTGTTTGTTGTGTAATATTGTAATCGCGTAAGGCTATATAGTTTTCCATTTCAATAACATATGTACCATTTCGATGTGTTCGGTGAAGATTTTCGCTTCGAAACCCTCCCGGAACCATCAGGGTCAGCCTTGTGGTCGCGGAAGAGACGCCCGAGAATGCGATCACGTTAACACAACAACATAACCATTGATCGTATGGCAGCTGTTTCGATGTGTAATCTTCCCGAGGTAAACATTAGCTCCAAGAGTGGACAGCTGCCTCTATCTGCTGTAATTTACATCGCTCTCCTCCCGAGACTAAACTACTTGAAGGACGCCGTTTTCGCGTAAGGGTGGTCGCCAGGCAGCCTGACGACACACACAACAATGTGCACCGTTGTCGATGTATTGATGGCAGCATGTCCTGTAAAATATTCCAGTTGCTTTGACACAGATACTGCACCCATGGCACCGACAGCATCAAGAGAACATTCGTAGCATCGACGCGTTCTACGATAGAGGTAGCACTCTTTGGCGTAAATACTTTCTGGATGACGGGGCTCCTTAACCCAGAACGCATTCTACGATATAGGTGCAGCATTTATTTTCTGAAGCTCTTTACTTAAGAGAGCTCTATGCCTCACCGAAAAAAGATTTTCAGCAAACTGAAAGTGCAATTCGATCAAAGACCCATATGCGAAAATGGCATACGGCAAAAATAGAATGACATTCCGACGATTTTGGTTCAAGCAGCACCGTCGTCCAGCAACTAAAACCCCCAAAACGTGCTGCCTTTATCGTAGAAGGCATCCCGGAATCGTCGGAATGTACTTATGCGATATTCTTTTTTTGTAAAGGTCGGCCACGGGTTTGTTCCTCGGATTGCACTTTCAGTTTGCCCAAAACCAATTATTCGGTAAGGCATAGAGCTCATCGAGCGATGAGCGCCAGAACAAACATGCTGCACATTTATCGTAGAATGCGCCCACCTATGACAAGATAACGATTATGTTGGGCATGGAACACCCTAACTACTGCCAAGAACACTTTGGGTACGATTATTTCGCCAGAGGTGTCTAAGCTCGTAGTAAACGGTAGAACCATGCCGTTGTAGCCGATGAATCCTTACCCACAGTCGTGGAACTTCACAGCATATATTATTACAATACGAAACCACGCGCCGACCGAAGTTACGGTCGGGGCATACTTATTCCATGCATAGCCGTAGTCGCATGACCATAGACCCTGGCATCCCTACCATGCCGGAACGGAGCTCGTCGAGTTTGCACCGACCGGGCAGACATCAACTGTCTGTGGTCTGTTTCCTGCTATGCACCACTTGTCAGGCGGACCTTACCACCGGGTACGCACGGTAGGAGGGTCGCCTCTAGGGTCTTACTTTGAAGCGGCTCGAAGGCCACCTGGCGAGTAACTATACACCCATGATTGTCGGATGCGTGGTACGCCCAGCAACGTAATTGGTTTATTTTCTGCGCCACCGAACTGATTTTCAGATCTTGATTTAGTTAGGTACCTGGCTCCTCAGGGAAGCGGCCTCAACTAGGCAGATATTTTTGGCCTACCGCCCTTATAGTAGCCGTGGTCTCCCAATCAGTTGTGTCATGGCGTCAGGGGTGCCTCGACCAGGATGATACCGGCGACGGTGATACGTCGGGGCGGGACGGTATCATCCGTTAGCCTGGAGTCAGTTGTGGCTATGTAAAGCACCTGGCTATCCTGCCAAACCTCGGTGTTGCGTTATGCTTGGTCGAATACCTGTGGCGTCAATGCTTCGTCCACCCACCCCCAAAGACAAACGAACGGTTGCTTCTCCAACAGGATTAAACTTGCATCAGAGACACAACAGTGTCAAGCCAAGGCACCTTTTGAGCGTTGAACTTCTACAGCGGATACACAGAAAATATCGAGAAGAAGAAGCATGATGTTGCTATGCTCTAACGGTGTTGCACATAAATATTTGATGGGTGGGATAGATTGTCTGGCGAAACTGTAATCGACAACAATACATGCGAAGATGTTCTATGGTTACGGCAAAAAGGAGTAAAACAGCCTGCGTCGTCAACATGATGGTCGTCAAACTAATGTCAGATATATATTATATTGCGATCGCGTCTCATCTTCCACTTGTAACAGCGGCGTATTCAACACGACGGTGAGTGGGTGTCAGTCATGATTGAATCAATGCGCCCGAAACCAACGCTCGGAACACCCGTTCAAGCTGCCTTCGTCAACAGGTATGATATTTACTTCTGCAGTCTGGCCAGTAGAGCCTCTCTATTACATATCTATATATTGTACTCAGCGCTTGGACACGTTTTTGACCCCGTGTGATCGTTATATACACCCACATAATGCATATTAATCTCCGGAGGAGTACACACATTAATACTTCTACCCATCGGAGACTGAAAGTACGGAT
This sequence comes from Alaria marginata, assembly GCA_037833945.1. Classification (NCBI taxonomy): domain Eukaryota; class Phaeophyceae; order Laminariales; family Alariaceae; genus Alaria; species Alaria marginata. The sequence goes on from JBBMKB010088952.1 coordinate 3,577, forward strand.
ATAGGTTTGGTATTCTCTCGATTACATATTTTCTTGCAGCGTTGACGCTACATGCACTGTTACGCGACGGTACACTAAAATAGTTATTTACACGCCATGCGTCAAATTTGTTAGATACCCCACCACTTTGACAGGTGTTGTATGCTAATTTTAGTATGGGTGACACAGTCTAGGTGTCGACACGCTACGTGTCCTAAAACCCCTGCTGATCCGGCCAACTCCAGGCGTGTCGACGCTCGCCCGAGATTCAGTAGAACTGCAATAATTGGTAAAGCTGTGAGTCGGCGCGACTTAAGTCACCAACTACTGTAGCTATTAGTCGGACTATTAGTTAGTCGTTTCCTAGAGGTGCCGACTCTCCGGCTTACTGGGTTTCCATTCTTGTAAGAAGGCTGTTTAACGCGGGATGCACTTTGTCCCTCTTGGAGCAGGGTCACCTCGGCTAGGGGGAGCTAGTTAGGCCCGCTTCGCTCGCCCGACTTAAGTCGGCATGTCAGCTGGCCATCAGCTAGTTTCGCCAGCCGACTTGCCGACTGAACCAGTTACTTGGCTGACGGCATCTCTACCGATTAGTTAGTAGTCGTAAAATTCTGCCGACTCACAGCCCTAATAATCGGCCTCCAACGAACTTCTCCGTATGTTGAAATATTTCACAACCTATAAATGAAGAACGAAGTGCGGTATTTCCCATTTTTTACTGTTTTCCGCGCTTTCGTGGCTCCTCATCAGGCATTTTTCGATGACGTTCAGATCTGCACCGAACATTGAAGAACGGCGCACAGAACGTGAAGTAAGCTCTTAACTTAAGCTAATTAAGGCGGTCACGTTAAGGTTTCTGGCTAGCGGGTGTCCTTTTTCCTTGCATGCACTAACATATTTGATGTGCTTTAGTTTCTTGGAATGCACCGTCGCCGTCAAACCGTTTGATTTGCGCAGCCATTATAAGGGTTTGTGTCCTAGTTTCACCTTAAAAAAAAGGGGGAACTCTCCCTTCCGTACTCTCCGGCGCTAATTCTCCCGTGGCAGCAGCAACGACCCGAAAAACGTTCCACGATTGGTCTGAACAATCTCATTCCGGCAGACGGGCTTTCTTAGTCATCCCACGGTAGGGATTGCACTTTTTGGGATACATGGTTCTGACGGGCTGAGCTCCTTAATTGAGGAGCTACCGGTTGGTATGATAATTGTACGAGTATATTTGTTGTAGGACCGGCACATAGAAATGTTGGTTGGGCTGCGCGAACGAACGTCTTCAGAACCATTTTTCGGGTGAGATACTGAGCATATGGGGGTAGGAGCTGAGAAACGATAGTGTGCACCCGTACCGTGTGGGATAGTTCTTCTCAGACATCCTAGTAAACAGTTCCGTTCGTGTTTCGTGCCATCATGCGTTAGGTTCCTTGGCCCCATGGGGGATTGGTCGTTGGGTTGCTCGTTTACTTAGTCTCAATATGTTTTTGATTCGGATTCAAAAGATGTTCCAGTAAGTGGTGTTCCTTGGACAGTTTGCTTGGCTTCGCATCGTGCTAGCGTCTCCGGAAGTAATGCTTGGAAAGGCGTTTCGTGCGCACGTACCGTAGCGTGCGGTTTAGGATGTCGAAACAATACAGGCATCCACAGACGTGAATCGAGGGATCACTTCGATACGCATAGAGTTATCCCACGGTAGGTGTTGCACTTTGTGGGGTCAAACGTTCCCGACCGGTTTAGCTCCTGGAGTGAGGAACTACACATTAGTATGCTCATTTTAAGAGTGCATGTGTTTTAGGACTAGCGGATGGATATGGTGATTGGGTTGCGTGAACGGGAATCTTGAAGAACATGCTTCGGATGAGATATTGAGCTCCCTGTGTCAGGAGCTCAGACACATTCTACGATAGAGGTTTACCGGTTTTGTTCTAACGATCTCCCGTGAGGAGCGCTATACGTCACCGAAAAAATAGTTTTGAGTAAGCTGAAACTGCAATCCGATGAACAAACCCGTGACCCATCTATACTAAAAAAGCATATTCCAAAAATAGAATGACATTCCGACGATTTTGGGTTAAGGAGCCCCGTCATCCAGAAACAACAACGCCAAAAAGTGCTACCTCTATCGTAGAACACGTCCTCAGAAACATATTGCTGCACTCCTACCATGGGATGACTCTATAAGGAACAATGTCCTTTCCCGATCGTAGGCTAGATTGGTGTCACAGACCAGACAGCCGTTAGCTATGTATAACATCGGACGCGCCCCTTGTGTCCGTGTTTGCTCCAAGCACATGCCAGAGACGATAGCGGCGGAGGTCTGATAGTGCACGGTGGCACTACAGCGTACTCTGTATGATATTTCGAAGTGTGTTATTACTGACCTCCCGCAATACAAAAACGTCTTCGGGAAAGCCACGAACGTTTGACGGCGCAAGGCATTTTCGGTGTGGCAGCAGGCGCCAAGAGCGAGTTGACTACATTCGAGAAGAGCGCGGGGTTCCTACTGCAGTACATTTGTTGCTGATGGGGGGTTAAGGCTGCGTATGAATGAGTGCCATACGTTGTTTTAGGGGGTTTGAGCTGCGGTTGAAGGGTTGGAATCGACGAGAAATGCCATGACTCTAAATATGTCGCAGCGCTAGACTCAGCAGGTGACATCTACAGTTAATGTCGGTGCTGGGAACGACCACGCTCTGTCGACAGTAGTAAGCAAACGTTGCTGCTGATAATAGCTGGTAACATGTTACTTCGAGTATAAGATTGAGCACGCAACTTCGACGTGCGCATGTAAGACCAGCTCTTGTATATAACACTTTGCAAGAGATCGTGCTCTTGTCTCAATTCCGGCTGAAAAATTGTCTGAATATAAACAAAACATGCAGGTCGGAGGTAGATGCTCTTAACCGTTGATGTTGTTGCTATCGTTGTCACATGTTGTGTTAATCGACCTTCTAAAAACCACAACTGCAAACATAACCAACACTTTATTCTGGGGCTATAAACCCGGTTGTCAAACTTCTAAAGCGGTATATCAAAACACCCCAGGAAAAATGTGCCGACATTTCGATAGTGTTCTTGCCTGTGGGAAATGGTCTGAGTGCTAGATGGTTCAATATACGTGCATCCCGCCTATACTGAATTCAGGCGTGGACTACAGCTTATTGTCGGATGATACAGGCCTATCATGGAGTACGTTCGGCATGCCAAATTTTGAGACACACAGGGGGCACCCAGACAATATGTCCTTTAGGACCGTGACGTACAGCCACTAAGGGACACTGGTAATATATGATCATGTCTACATCGGTTTAGAGACAACGGTGGCCGATGAAAGCTGCTCAAATTGTCGGCGTCCGTCTGATAACGGGCGAGAGAGACTCTACCACAATCTAGCCAAAACATGGTCTGTGACAAAAGGGTGGTCACGCTTGCTAGCCGGCACGTTTTGCTCGGGTGCTCGTTGGAGGTGGGATTTATAATGTTTAAGGGGTTCGTCAAATAGTTATGCCGTTGGAATGGTCGGATATATTGTTTTGTGGTTTATGTTTTTCTCGGTGTGAATCGCCGCCTGGGCACAGTGTGTTTTGACACCGCTCATAGTAGCGGGTGTTTTGACCAAGAGACAAAGGAGCCAGCGACATCCCAAAATGTTGCAAACTCTACAGATGATGCTAATACCGAGTGCAATTGTTACACCGCCTGGCGCAGAGTATACCATGTATTAACTACCACCATATCCGCTACGACAGGAACACGTTCACTCTTACGGGGGACCATAGTAAATAGGACCTACAGTAGACACAAAAACCTTCATGTCTTCCTGTTTGAACTAACAATATTCGGTCCTGTTTACTTTGTTCCCCCGTAATAGTATCGCTAGACCCTGTACCCGGTAGAGGCATCGTTGTTGGATTTTCAAAACACCAACGTGCTCTTCTCGAAGCGGATAGGACATCATGCGTCGCGTGTGCTTTTTCGTGGATCAAGTACAACCTGATCGAGCGTCTCCTGTGTACTCATTCAGTAACACAGGTATGAGTCTCCCAACACAGGCAGACGTAGTATGTGGGAGCTTCCTCACAAGAAAATGCACGAGCCAACTCAGCTGTTCGACGTATCACTGCTGTTGATAGCAGCGCCTTCGAGGTTTAGAGATCAAACAGAGTTACGCGTTGTTTTGCGATGATCAATCTTACCACGGTATGTGTTGAATTAGAACGTCAGTGCGCACCGTCCAATTTCTTATTCTTGAAATCGTGTACTACTACGCGTGAAACAGGCTTTTACAGATTGCCTTACAAGGTACCAGGTATATGGTTTCGCAATCATTTTTGGTCCCGAGCACTGACGAACCTGCGGCGCACGTCGTTGGCCACAAGATGATGTGTGCTCGATACAAAGCTTAAGCGCAGAATGCATCATGCGTCACACCGCATATAGGGCATATACTCAAATGCATTCTTATAAATTTAAACGTAGAAACCTGAAACGGTTCGCCTTAGAAATGAATACCACAACAAATCCATCGAGAATTGATGTATTTCCGTCGCGACGAGGCTAGTCTGCACCGCCAAACACTCGAACACTCAGGAGGCAAAATGCCACGTAAAAGCAAGCGCAGCTGGTACTGGGGAATGCAATACATGTATTCGTGTTGAACACGAGGCCTAGACTGTCCCCTGGGTTTCGGAGCGTTCTGGAACTGAGCACAAGGTATGCACGATCTTGGAACCCTACAAACGAGACAGCAGACTGGACCGCAGACCCATCACAGTGATGCACCGTACCGGTCTATCTCAAAACGGCTATCCATAAACCAAAACGTTAAAACCTCGGGTACCAGGGTATTCCACAACTGAACCAGATACACGTACGAGTACTTAACATCGAGCAACGATGTATTAAACGAAAAACGATGTTCTCGAACGAAACATCAAGTATACTGTGCTAAAGAAACAGCACGTATACTGAACCAAATTTAACCAACATGCAATAGAGATATGCAGAGTTCAGTGAAGCTCGGTACACTTATCGTACCAAAGCACACAGCAATTATCGCACCGTGCCAGATACGGACCGTCTTGATCGCTGTTGTAGTCGGATGTATCACCAACCGAACCACCAATCAATATAGTTTCACATGTAAAAAAAGCACCCGACCCGTTCCGACGCCTTCACTAGGTTTCCACATCCTCTATATATGCAGCGAATACCATGCGACTCCAAGGAAAGGAGGCGTGGCGTCCGATATGCACCACGTACCGATATAGAGGGAGTATTCTCCAGAAAATCTACGAAACCACATCCATCCGTAAGAGGACGCTATCGCTTCATAAAAATAAAACGACATGTACGAAACCGCATCCGTCAGAGGACGCTATTGCTTCATGAAATAAAACGTATACACAGGTTTACGCTCCCGATAAAAAGGCCACCACAGCTTAGATCGCCGTGCCTATCGGCGACATAAGCTATAGCGGCGTTGAAACAAACGTTTGTCCTGCGGGCCACACAACTTCCGCTGTAGTTGGGGGTTATATGCCTTCGAAGAAGTGTAAAAACCCCGCATGCCGTTGGATGTCTACAAGTACTACTCGAGAGTGGAGCTGTCCTCGACGTTCGTTTTTGCTGTTCGTTGTTGGCGAGCTCGTACGTCCACAGCACAGGTAGTAAGGGCTAGATGCCAAACCATAGTCTTGGGAGTACGAGGTGTTGTCCTTGCGTCTTCAGATATTGACTAGTCTGCGCATCGAAACGTCGGGGTATTGCGGGCAGGCAGGCGATTAGTAGGTCGGTGTCGTCAGGACAGTAGTCGAACTTCGATGTGTGTTTCACGCATGCATGGTGTTGCTATGTTTCTACGTATGATCCCAACGCGCATCCTGCGACGGAAAACACTAGCTTCTTCTGCCGATTGTTGATTGATAAAAAATGCCGCATGCCGTAGCTAAGGACTGCCACCTTTACTCGGAAGTTCGCGGTTATGCGGGTTAACTGGTCAATTCGTATTCGGTGCACACTACTACTGTAGAATATACAGCTAAGCAGTTTCGTACTCCAAGTGCTGTTGTTCCTCGCATTCTCCACGGTCAGCTTTCGCTCGATCCAAACTTTAGATAGTGCTCAATTGTGTGCGGCACTGCGGCCCCAGCAACATAGTTCGTTCGCCAGCCTTGTGGGGTCGGAGTACTGTTGTAGCCCGCATACCCAGCATTTACGTATAATACAACTAGACACTTCATTCCTCCCACGTCGTCACAACAGCGGTGGCAACCTTACGACTGCTCGGACAAGATGCCACGAAAAAAACGACTTACAAAATCTCGGACACCAGCGACTACAGTTCTGCTTGAACATGATCAACGCTTGCCGTAAAGGCCATATACGAGAGTAGACTGCTTAACCACGTCCATAATCAATGGGCGTCATGCCGTAATGAAGAACATAAGCTTGGACGCGTGGCCTTCACGTGCCATAGCTGTGCGTGCCAGTAATCCTCACCGTAGTGGCAGCACGTGTCGGTGTCGCACACGGAGCCGCCGCACTTGATACTGCCGGAGTCGTCCTTGGGGGTGCAGTTGCTCGGGCACGTGTAGTGGGAGCAAACCGGCTTGCAGCACTGGTCTTCATCGCACTTGTTGTCCTCGCACATCACCTTGTAGGCGTTATCCACCAGGGTGTATCCATCCGAGCACGTGATGGAGTCGCAGCACTGGACGGCTGGGAGGAGCGGCATCGTAATCATCACCGGTCAAAGCGCAGGGGGGAAGGGTATCACAATCAACGATTCATGGGCGGGGCCTCAGATACCATTTCCATCGACAAAACATGGGAGACTGGTAGTCTAGAGCAGTGGATATCATTCTCCGTCGGACGTACTTCACGACGGTGTTTGTGTGTACTTGGCGGAATCCGGTACGGTTTGAACCGTCCCCGGGTATGGAGTACGAACATGTTGTCCATCGTCCCACATAGACAGCACGAGCTCGCAGCGGACTATCTGTTCAGGCACGAACTCATCATTTAAACGAGTAGGCGGGATGGTTTGCATGTAAAACCGTACGTGTTTTGCCTTGTGCTTCTCTATCCCGCACTAATTTGTACGAAGCGTTGCCGTTGAGTATGGAATGGCCGGAGTGTTCAGCTGGACGCAAACTATAGCCAACACTTTCAAAGCGACATGCCAACCAGTACCGATATTTTCGCATTGAGGGAAAACCGAGCACTTTCCCGAGACCCTGCTAACTGCGTTCCCACGCACGAAGGACGAACATTACAACTGAGACGAGGGAAACTCATTTCGTTGAGTTGACGGTGGGCACAACATAAAGCCTGAAATGGCTGGTAAGAAAAACACCACGAACAACCTGTGTCACAAAGGGTTGGATGAGTTTCCCAAATGTGCCCCCTCTTTCGATTTAGTGCAGTACCGGAGTGGCTCCGCTCGCGTAACCATTTCCAAATGGTTGGCGTGTAAACGCAACGAAACCGGCTATGCTGCCATGACAGAGTAACGAGTTGTTGCCTAATCTGTTGGGTACAGCTCTTCTTGTGACAATTCGATCATCAATCGATGACGAATACGCACCGTCCTTCTCGCAGCAGAGGTTCGTGGTGCAGCCGGAGTCCTTGCAAACCGTGTCGAGGCACTCCTCAATAAGCGAGTAGTTGTCGGGGCATTCGTAGGTCGAGCAGACCGTGTCTGAAGGGTAGCGGCGCATATTTTCACAAGCAACGAGAGTATGCGTATCAGCCGGGGAAAAATATCTACCGAACCTAGGCTTGTCGTTAGAAGGGATAGTTAAGAAGCACCTTCCCTGACTCGACAGCAGCATTGCGCTGAATCAGCCGGAGGCAACAAAAATGAGTCAATTCATTGCTACCCTTTTACAACTGGAAACCCTTTTTGGGGACAAGATTACTTGATAATAGTATAGGGACGGGGTTCGGGGTTATAAAGGGG
>JBBMKB010088963.1:0-10540 GCA_037833945.1 Alaria marginata
ACGTAACACTCTAACATTTGGTTAGGCGATGGACGGCCGATGTCGTAACGTAGTAACACGGTACCATGATAATACCTTAAAATCGGATAACGTAGTAACGTAATGTTACAAAAAAATCTCGCAGAACCGTAACGTTCATGTCGAACGTTAAGTGTTACGTTATCCGAGGTGTGTACTATTGGACGCGGGCTGATATTAATCGATCGAAGGTTTTTGGGTGGGGGGTTATCCGGCAGCGCTCAGCCCAAGGAGAGATGAAGGTGGGCGCGGGTTGGTACTTATCGATCGAAGATCCCAGGGGTGGGGGGCTGTTGGTTATATGGCACTAGCTACTAACCTGCACATTTTATGCAAATCGACGAGAGGTGGGAACGCTGAACCCTATGCGCGGTAAAAATGAGGGCACATGCCGAGGGGGAGAAGGGATGGCACCTGTGACCACGGACTTTCCAGAAAGTCGCTGAGGGTAACATCTCCTACTATTAGTACGAGTTGAGCTGGAGAGTAACAGTGGTTATATTAAAAAGTCACCTAGTGGCCAGTGCTCAAATAAAAAATGACTATCAGAGACACTCCAATCCTCACCCTGGCTAGCTGTTTTTCGTAGAAATGACAGATTTCCCTGGTGAAGCCAGCCTTCGCCATAAGGTCTTCTCCTGGTAAAACCATGGCCAGCTGCATGCCAGGGCAGTGGGTAGCGATGGCGGCAGCAACCTCGCACGATAGGAAGCCGCCGCCAATGACCACTGCGGGCTCTTTGCAGGTGTCCTGCGTGTGAAACACCAAGAGAGGTCGTTATTCAACGATCACAACGACATATGCCGGGGGTATAATATATTCTCCCCTGTGATGTGCCCGACGGGGTATTTCTGCTCTCCACAAGGTTTGTCCCCAATAGCAGCCGCGCACCGAACCACGCCGGCTGTGGCACCATTGCGAACGAGGGCATCGCTGTTATATAATCAGAGGATGCCAAACAACGGTAGGGATGTCATGTGACCACTGAAGACCTCCCGCATTCTCCTTCTCTCGTGGTTTAGACTACTGGTTTACCCCCCCCCCCACACTCTTGAGATGAGTACACCCCCCCCCCACTCTTAAAACACCAAGTCAAATGTTTATCGATTCGTGCTTCACCTCTTTCGTGCACAATACGAAGTTATTAGTACTACTATTACTAATAATTGTTGTGATCACCTGTCCGTCCGCCTCCACTCTACGCATAGCCTGCACCATTTTCACGCTGTCCCCCAAGTCTCTTATGTAGTGGACAGACCCAAAGCCGAACCGATCTGAAGAAGCGCAGACTAGTGGGTTTCCACCTAGGTCTGGATGGCGAGTGCAGAAGCAGCTTCCCTGGTGTAGTTCAACACCAGCAAGGAACGAAAGGGCAAACAAATAGGAACGAAAGAGCAAACGGATAAGTTGATGGTGTCCGTGTCGCACACGGACAGCCCCCCGCGTGCAGATACTCCGACACAAAAGTAGAAGTCAGGACGATGTGACAGTGAAACGTACTTGGCCAGCCGCGTGTATTATTTTACTACGAAAACGCTGTTGTATTTATTTGTTAAGCACTGACCAGCTAATCGTATTGGAGGAACTGCCGCGGTAACAATACAGTGCCTCTGTATCGTCACGACCAGGCTTCCCCTAATACGAAAACTGTCTGTGATACTTTATATACAAGGGCTGCGTTTCCCCAACTAACTTCTACTCGTATAATATATACATAAGTGATGCTTTTGTCGCCAAGGCCGCAAATCTACCGTGTACCCGTATGCCGCTTACTATATACCTGCAAGCCTTTGGCCATGTTGTCGAGAGCACCGACGCCGTCGGAGAGCCGACGAGCTCGCATCCCCGTAGCGATCAGCAACCGCCCATACACAACCTGCAAGTTTTCACCGGCAGAATCGGCGTCACTCATCACAGCAACAAGCATGTGATGGCCCATTAAATGCAAAGCGCGGACATTCCCGGTGTGTCCCAAGACTACCGGGCTAAAGCTACGGTGGAGGGAGCACTTTTAGAGCCTTATATTTCAGCGGCTCAGAGACATTCGCGCGAATGACATTTGCAAGTGTTAAGCTGTTGTGCCTTCTATTTCGCGAAACACACCATGTAAGTGTTTGTTACACTGCCCGGAATGAAGGTGGAGGTACCCCCCCTACCCCGTAGCTTTGGTTACCGGTAGGTTTGACGACATCGCCACAAGCAATATTTATGCGTTGATGCTTCGACAGATAAATGAAACTCAGGACAACAAACTTAACAAAAGCTGCGGTAGTTCTAGAATGGAATCCGATATCCCACATTTCCTACATATCTGCTCATAAGGGCACCAATAAAAAAAGTTGGCAAGAACTACCCAACGTGGCGACCAATAGAACATTCCACATTACAAACAACCTACTTGTATGCAGGGGTCCCTCTATAGCGCCGGTGTGTGCCGGCCAGAAATACCGGCACTATACCGGCAACCGGCGCTACTCCGCAAGCTGCGACTATTGGTTGTTCCCATATGCGCCAAGTGATGCCACAGGCGCTATAGCGGGCTACCGGCACTATTCAACCGGCGCTATAGAGGGACCACTGCTGTATCAGACAAAATTACTAACCTTGATAAAGTCACCAAACACCAGCTAATAGTAGACAAACCTTGAGAGTGTCACCAAACACCAGCTGCCCATGGCCGTTGGAGGTGACTCGCTTGACTTTCAGATACTTCAGGTCCAAATCCACGCTTACCGCCTGGCAGCTGGACAGCATCGTGATGCCCTGGTCACAACAGATCGACGGAGTTAGGAAAGATACCACAAGGAAGGGCAAATGCGGTCGTAAGCAAGCCGACGTCAGGAAGAGAACGATAAACCCTTTTTGCCATTATGTTAACACAAGCGCTATAGCGTTCAGTTTCCTCGTGCGGGGAATCAAGGAAACCAGGGTTGTTAGGGCCCTACAATAGTCGCAGGAGGTCGACAAGAGCGAGGAAGATACCGCCTGGGTATCAATTGTTGTACATAAGTAGGGCTAAGTCAGAAAGGAAACGAAAAGCTACATTGCTATCAGAGCATACCCACTCGTACCGAGGTTCCGTTTTCATGCGCGTAGTCACGGAGACACGCAGGTAAATCATAAGCAATTAAGCAAGCACAAGCAGGTCAATCATATGCAGTAGTCTAATACGACTTCGAAGCCGAATCCAATCCTTCCTCTCAGCAGTACGAAAAACTCACATTGACCTCGTACCACTCTGGCCCGTGGGAATCGCCGCCAGAGCCCTCGCACACGAAGGGAAACGCCGAAGAATTCGTGCTGGAGAAATCTCGCATACCCTTTGAGCTTGGGTTGAGGCAGCCCGTGGACAATGCTGGCCTGCATAGTACGGATGCATGCGTGAATAATTTTGTCCGATGGTTGATATGAGCAAATTTCATTTTTTCCAAAGTCAAATTTCCAGGCGCCAATTTCTAATTTCCAACAAATTTCACAGCTCTAAATTTCAAATTTGCAGCAAATTTCATTTTTCTCTGGACAGGCAATTTCAAGATTCCCAACAAATTAAAAAGTTCTGTGGATACCAGGGCCTATCCCCTAGATCGTACCGCCTCACTATCACTACAGTCCTTCAAGGCCTTCCTGGCTCCTCGGGGGTATTCTGAGATTTCGTTGCTGACCCCCGAGAGTGTGGAAACGCCACACAACCCCCACCTCAGTGTGTCTCCACACCACAATCCAAACGAAGAGATCTACCCGCTGCGGGACTACCGTCCCACAGTTCCTCATTTCAAATTTCCAGCAAATTTCAAACTTCCAACAAAATTCAAATTAATGTAACCGCGCATTTGAAAAATAGCACAACAGTCAAATGAAGCAGTGGACGATTTTCACAGAAGGTCGTGCGCTTGGCACATCGTTCTACATAAATGCTGTACACGTTCAAGACATTATTACGTAGCACAAACATTTTGACCTATTTTTATAAACAAATATTTCAAATACGTCAGCTGTGAGTTCGATCAAGTTGGTGGTCGATACGCATCTTTGCAAGCTGCGTGATACTCCGGCCGCGCCTTTTTCAGATGTTTTCCTCTTTCAAGGTACGATATATATTTGTTGCATTTTTTCAAAATTGCTGATGTTTGCCAATACCACCTGGGAGATCACCTTTCAAACGGAGTTAGACCAGCTGGATCTCCGCTCACGATAGCAGCTGTACGCCCGTGCCCAGACAGATACCCTGCGATACCCTGCGAGTGTACGAGCACGTATGATACAACGTAGCGTACGTTGTGCTTGAGGATAGACTGCTGTTGCAAGAGCTATGACATGATAGGATAGGATACTATTAATATTGGTATTCGCACTACTGCATCAATGTTTCAAACTCGTGGTCTGGTCTACATCGTCCAATGATAGTTTATGGGTCTTGCCTACCGAGGTTGCTGCATTAACTGTAGCTTGCTGCAACTGCTCTCTCAGGGTCCCCTATCGTCCGACAGACACAACGAAATAGCTTGAACCGAGCTCGACTGTTGACACCACCTGGGTCTCCGTGGTGAACAGGTGCTTGTGTTGGTGACCTTGCTGCTCTAGCCTCCGCCAGCTGTCGCAGCTCCAACCCACGAAGTGGGTGGTAGTATATTAGGCTCAGATATGCAGCTGCTGCTCGTCACGTCTTTTTGTGAGAGCGAGTGGCAACAATTACGTGAGTTTCGATGGTATGTCGGATCTCCACGTAATGAGGCCTTTCCGTTTAGGGTGCTTTCTTATCATCATCGCCCTTGAACAGGGTGTCCCCTTAGCGCCTTAGAAAAGGACACGACTTAGGATGCACCGCTGTAACATCAACACTGATGATATTGTGCACACGTGCAAGTTTATGCCGGGGCTGCGATGACGACAAAAACAGTGTAATTCGCAGTTGTTGCAGTTGGTACGCGATCACCCAACTTCGCCAGAAACAGCACTGCTCCTGTACTCGCGGCCAAGCGCATGCTCCTGTACTATAGTCGCGTTCAATAACCACCAGTCAAGTTCACACCTCAGCCCAGTAGCCGGCCGCTACCCCACCGCCAAGGGCGACCAAGTCGAACTTCAGCGTCTCCTCGAAGATCTCGTCGTCTGTCTCTCGGATCGCTTCCAAAACTTGGGCAGTCAGCATGCAACTCCGGCGACGAGAGCCATGTGATGGTGCACCCGCATCGATCCTAAAACGTTGCATAGCCCTTTCTCTCGCGACGCAAGCCTGTCAGCGCGGTGTTACGAGCAATGGGAGGCACAAGCGAACAGCCATGATGTGGCGGGCACGATTGGCGATTCAAGATCCACGATGGCGTACATGACCCCGCCACAAGAACGCCTTTACATATCACTGGAACTCCACGCAAACTCTTCGAGAGAGGGGCCGAGGGGCCGAGGGGCTGTGGAAAGTTGGAGAAGGTATATCACAGCACGAGCTCCTGTAGTTCAGGCTAAGGCAGGGACGTTATCGTTTGGGTTTGTTTACCCCATAGCCCCTCTCTGTAGAGGGATTGTGACGGTGGCCAGGCGTCTCAGGTGCAGGATACGAGGAAGGATCCACGGATCCTCCGTTGATGAAACGGTTGACTTTCGCGAACGGCAACTCTACACCGAGCATACCCAATACCCAACGAGAGTGCTTGCTAAGAAGACTGCCATCAGAAGACTACGGTCGGAAGGCTACTACAATCGGAGGACTAAGCCGTCATGAACGAAGACAATGGCGTCCAGATATCCTTCGATGAAGAATGCCAGATTCGTGTTCTCGACCCGGAGCAGTTCAAGCACTCCGAGATGCTCGAGGAGGAGTGTCGTGGGTTTGTCGACAAGATACGAGAGTTCAACACGTCGGTTCACACAATTGTCGAGGTCTTGCACGAGAATGCGGCGCGAATCGACAAGGAGAAGCTTCGGGCTATCGGACAGCGAAATAAGGTGCGAGCTCTGGGGCCATGAGATGCACTTCCTTATATACTCTATCTGTTACCAGTGATTTATTGGTAAGAAGGTCGCGAACCGTTGCTACGAGTATTTCAATGGCATCTGAGTACACAATGTCAGCGGGTACGTCGTACAGCATACAATTGAGAATGATACTTTCAGCTTACCCGTAATCATGCGGGTTATCACACCGGGTGCGAACGCGTTTTTAAATGTTTCTTTCTTGTGTTTTTGATCGCACCCCGGTGTGATAACCCCGATGGGTGCCAAAACCCCGATTGGGGTGCGCAAACACTATTAAATCATGCCGTTCTTGGTATTTACGCACCCCCGGTGCGATAACACCGATGGGTGCGATGCTAAATCGTAGTACACCGGGCCATACTTGGGGCAACGGTGCTGCATATATGCACCCCGGTGCGATCTCTCCGATGGGTGCGATACCGAGTACCACCACAGCGGCTTATTGATCCCAGTTACCACTCACTCTGTTGCAGATGTACGGCATACCGGTACATATCGCCCGTTGCGGCAGCACTCAATCTTGGATTTATGTCGGGGTTATCGCACCCGGTGTGATAACCCCGATGGGGGTGCGAAAATGCAATTAAAGGTTTTTTCTTGTGTTTTTTATCGCACTCTGGTGCCATCACCCCGATGGGTGCCAAACCCCCGATGGGTGCGATAACCCGCATTATGACGGTATGTCCCCCTCCGTACGGGTTACCAGGTACATAGTAGCAGCGCGCAGAACGATTGAGGACCGAAATCGCCCTTGGTAGGATTGTCCTGTTGACCCTCTGGCAGCATCCAGGGGAGTCATTGACCTATATCTAAACTTTCGATCTCACAGCTGCAGAGTATTTTTATTTTTTTGTAATATCTTCAAAGAGGAATACCAGCATATCTATAAAAACGCGCGGCCGAAGTAGCACCCAGCTTGCAAACATGAGTATCGATCATTCAATTGAATTGGTAGAACTCACAGCTGACGTACTTGAAATATATTTTTATAAAGTTATAATTATTCATGTGTGTATCGCACAGCCGTCAGTACGATGATACTGCTTGCTGTATGCACGGGGTAGAGGGGAAATATAGCCTACTACTTGTAGGAATGTTATGTTGCTGTAATTGTTAAAAGTCTTCGGGCGTGTGGGTGATCCGTGCTGGCCTTTGAGGAAGAACCGCTATGTGTACTACAATAGTTCGTGCAGCCCATGTAAGCCCGTGGCATTTGATCCACTAGGTACCGTATAATTTCGAATAACATCGTCAATGTTCTTATCTGGAAAGGCGCGCGCATCGAGCGTTGAAGAAAAGGACAAGTGGTATTCGTAGTATCGATCGTAATCAATCAATTGTCTCGAGACAGGGCGATCTGCAGAGCAGTAAATGGGAAACGCGCCAGCGAATGATAGTCGTCCCGACTATACATCAACCTGTCTCGTAGCGGATCCGATGGGTCTCGTGAGGACAGAGAGTGACATTTAGCATGTCGGCGATGGCCAACGATGAACTCACAAACAAAGATGGGGGCATTCTCCTGGTGAAGCTCTACGACTCTGTATGTACTGATAGAGAAAATATTGTTCGTTAACTCCAGGCTATGAGTCTAGATAGATGGTTCAGACGTATTACAAGTATAGCTGTAGTCTCGAGTCTCCGTCAGTTAGGGGAGATGAGAGTGACCACACGAATGCGTCGCCATCACTGCGTAGACACACAGAAGTCAAATACCGGTATTCGAATACCCAAGTATATGCTAGTACCCTGAGCCGACACGTATCTGTCAAACGTTGAATAGCCAAATACGAACACCCTCCCGGCTCTTCACATGCCAGTGCCGAACCAAGAAAATAGAACACAACCGCATGACCTAATTCAATGACAGCGGGAAGAGGAAATCCGTCCCCACGAACAAAAATCTCTCACAACCCCCCCCATGCCAAACTATTGTAAACGCAAAAATAAAGTACAACAGTACTGCAGCCGGGCCTCAAAAGTAAAAACTAGGGCTAAACGCATAAATGCCGGAGATCGCGAGGAACCTCGTTCCCCTCGACAAACGTTTCCTTTTGTCCCCTACTCCCGCCATGGATACATAGATCGCGACGGTAAAGCGAGATAGCATAACTCCTTTTTCGCATGACTTAAACATAGGATTTACCTGGCACTAAAAACACCCGAAACCAGTAGATCGCGTGTGATACAACACAAAACCGAAAGCACTCCCTTTTTTGTTTTGATCTACAGTACTCACTATTAATAGCTCTCCTGTTGATCAAATAAATGTCCTCCTGCTGCTGTGCTGTCATAACTATAAACACAAACAGTCTAAGCCCTCCCAGCTACAAAAAAGCTATTCGGTGATCCTCAAAACCACCCCGTTTTATCGCAGAAGCAAAAAACAAATGCGAATCAACGTGCTTGCGAATCAATCAAATCCTCAAATATTTAATAATTATCAAACAATACTGGTGTTATACCGTTGCTAATGGAAGCCGATAGTTTAGCGAAAAATGTCCGAAGATACCAGCCAAATTTTGCCTGGACGGTTGTCTTGAGGCCCGATTTTTTAGATTTTTATTTTGGAACTTTCCAGTTTTCCGGAAAAAATGGACGTCTCGCGGCAATCTTGGGCAACATCTGCTTGAGAAACTCTCACGCAGATCTTGGATTAGAAGTGGCGAGATTTCGTGTCCTCCACACACTTCGCTCGACAAAATCAACGACAGCGTCGTGAGATCTGAACGTGGCGAGCTCGTTAGGGACGCCGACCCACCCTTGGTGTACAGTGCTCATACTACAGCCCGCGATGTGTGGCGGGCGCCGACCAGGCTGCTGTTAAAAAAACATTAGGCGTCGTGTGTGGAAAACAGAGACAAAAACTCTCGATCGTTTCCAACGGGAGTTTTTTTTAATGTTTTAGAGTATTTGACGGAAGACCACAGAACAACGAGAGAAATCTCTTACGCCCTAGAGCATGGATCAGCATGAACTCTTTGGCGTTGTAACCCACACTCATGTGGCCTTGTCCGGAACGAAGAGGGCTGGTCGTGGTCTGTCTCTATCTCGAGATCGAACGTCAATCGTGGTTGTTGGACAACGCTGACCGAAGCTTGATAAAAGTTGGCGAATTGGACCGCTTGACAAAGCAGAACCAGAACATTTACGTATTTTGCATCTCCCAGCCCCGCGATTATCATATTACCGGAATCAAATTTTCAGCAGGCGATATACTCCCGTCTGCTCCCTCCAGAAGTACAGACATGCCTCAACTGCCCTCGATAGGGCAGTAGACTGCTCTATTGAGGGACCAGTCGTAAATTAGGTGGTCACTACCGGATTGCAGGTTTCAATTGAGCCAGGCGATCTTGACGGCCTCATTGAGGGATACCGCCTTATCAGTAACGCCTTATCCGGGGGCCACTGCTGTACTCGTAGCAGCAGTGGCGATGCTTCCCGTTTTGTTATGTCTTGTGCGTATCAGATCTCTGCGTAAATGCTCAGCGCTGCCGAACATTTCAAATATGCTGAACCGTAGGCCCTACCCACCCTTCTGGCATGCCTGGCATATGTTGTCTCCTCAGGTTGAGGGGGAGCTGGAGTACCGCATGCGACAAAAGGCGGCTTTGCAGACTATGCTCAAGGAGAAGATGTTAGAGCTGGACAGACAGAATCTTCAGTACCAATCCCTTTTGAGGGTCGAGAGCGAGCAGCTGGCGTTAATCGAGCGATTGAGCAACAGCGAGTCCCTCACCGAGCAAGAAGCACCGCGAAAATAGACATGGGTCATGGGGGTGTTTTATTGGCGGCGCATTTGTACGCAGCAGGTGGAGTTTACGTGTGGTGTACGACATATTGAGCTTTTTTAGTGTGGTGCAGCCAGAAGTAATACTGTATGATAAAATGGGCAAGGATGTCACATTGCCCTTGACGTCGCACTTTGAACCGGGGCAGTTTTCTGCTTTGAACACCGGAAGTATTCCGGTCTCCGTTTTAGCAGTTCGAGGCCAGGGGCAAGCTTGTGCTGTAAAATGATGGATGGCATGATCAAGAGTATTTTTAATTTATGAACCGGTGGTTGCGGCAGTTAGCAGATATAATGTCGCGAGCTCACCCGGTACAAACTGGCACCGTTGATGTCGGCGCTTTGTGTTTCGCTCGTACGTAGGAATCACTTGGTATCACCATTTTTAATACCAGAGGTTGCCTCCCCGCCCCCTCCGTGGAATGTGCAGTCGGTTATCTTGCGGCGCAACGCGTACATCCGTTGTTATTGTATATCCGTTCTTCTCTTCTTCCTATACTTTTGTGTATACTATGGTGCTCTGCGTGCTCAATAATTCACGGACTAATAATTGAAGGTCAACTGATTTCACATGGCCGTTCCATCGTAGTTTTCTAGATAGCATCATACCTCCCGTATCCAACCCTGGAAATGGTCATCATACACTAACCTGTTGGACGATTGCTCGAGCGTGAATCCTGAGAAAATACAGACTTGGCGGAAACAGCTCCCTCAAAACTAAAAGCCTTCTTCACAACGAAATAATTTTTACTCACTGTA
>JBBMKB010088974.1:0-11510 GCA_037833945.1 Alaria marginata
ACCTTGAGTAAAAAACTGAAAAGTGCTATGGTAGGGGGGGTGTTACTACTTTTTCTCAGGCTGCTCCTCACTCGACTAGAGCTCTACACCTCCCCCCAAAAACAACACACCTTGAGTAAAAAACTGAAAAGTGCTATGGTAGGGGGGGTGTTACTACTTTTTCTCAGGCTGCTCCTCACTCGACTCGTCGAGCTCTACACCTCCCCCCAAAAACAACACACCTTGAGTAAAAAACTGAAAAGTGCAACCCGATGTCCAAAATCCAGGATGGTCTATCATATATAGGTATTAAAAAACATATTCACCTTGCACAAAACAAGAAATGATGTTCCTCGACGATTACGCCCCGTCGTACAGAGCATACTTTGTGCCAAAAAGTGTATATACTATTACGGGGGAACGTAGTTAATAGGACCTACGGTAGACACAAAAACCTATATATTTCTCTATTTTTACCAGCAATATTTGGTCCTATTAACTACGTTCCCCCGTAATAGTAGTACCTCTAAAGTAGCACACGCCTACAGTAGTACCTTTTTTTGGCCAAAAACCACATTTGATACTGACATAAATCCTCAAGTAGACTAAAGGACTACCCAAAATTGACAACATACCTCAAGTAACTCCTCATCGTGTTAGTGTTGCACGTTAATTTCTTCCTGAAAAAATGTTCTAAAAAAAACATATTATTTTTTGGTAGGGACGTAGAGCTCCTCAAGCAAGGCGCCTCATAACGCGCGTCGTCGATTGCACGCATTTTCTAATCGTAGCAAAAGCCAAGATCACCTGTTCCGGGAAGGTGTTGGTAACCCTGAACCGGTGCCTCAGCATCGCCCGACCTATCGTTATCGCAGCCGAAATCTCCGCCCGAGGTCGCCTTGTCCAAAAGCACCGCAAAGCGCGAGCCAGCGTGTTTACCGCCAGCCGTTCCTCCTCAAGCCGCGAAAGCAGTGCACCCGCCGCCAGCTTTAAATCGCAGTTCTCCGCCGGCCGAAGCCCGGCCGCACCCCGCCCAACGCCTCCTTCCTCTCGAACGCCCACCGGTCGAGGCCCCGCCGTACCCCCTCCAATCCCTCCTGCCCCTTGAACGCAAGCGGCGTCACATACGGCCGATCTCGGCCCTGCCTCGAGCGTTCCTTCGGCTACAACGGATGCACCTTTGGCATGACATACATCCGAGCTTGGCCTTATCCCCAACGGCCCTTCCTTTCCAACGAAAGCAGCTTCGGTGGCGGAACCCAGCCCCGAGGGCAGAGAGGGCGAGCCTGCCTTTGGCCCCACCGCTGGCGCAGTCCGTGTTCGGCAGGGCGAACCGGGGACAATCGAGAGCGGTGGAAGGGGTACCACCTCGACCAAGGATAGTTTCGCCGCGGATGACCGCACGACCGCATCTTGCGAGACCCCAGACCCTGAGAGGGAAAGAGTGCGGACTCGTGGGCACGATTTTAAAACCACACCTAGCGCGGCCTCGTCCACCGAAGCGCAGCAATTCAGTCTTAACTCTGTTAAGCTCGGGAACGCTCCGGGGGGGGAATTGTCGGTGGTGAAAGTTAAGCGTTCGTGACCTTCCAGCCCTAAAGTTGTCAGATGTGGGCAGTACCGCGACGCTACGGCGAGAAGGGCTTCCCCTGTAAGCGGCGTTCCGCCGGGAGTGGCGCCGCCGCCGCCCTGGTTTCTATTCGGATGGAGGTAGTCTGTACCACCGAAAGGAGCTCGTCGAGATAATTTTGACGACCCGTGCCTACCACAACGATTGTTCTCCGTGGTGCTACCCGCGCTTCGGCCGTGGCCTTCCTGCGCGAGCGCGAGGTGCTCCAGCCTCGGCAAGCCTTGCAGGGCGGCGGCTAACGCGTGTTCGTCGGACGCCGCGGGGCAGCGGTCCAGCCCGAGATGTCGCAGCGAGGGGCACATGGACGCCACGGTTGCGAGGCACGCGCCGGTGACCATGGGGCTGTCAGAAAGGTGGAGCTCTCCAAGCTTAGGACAAGCCCTTGCGAACTGCACGATGCTGGCGTTGTTGAGGTTTGGAAGGCGGAGCATACGCGCGACTTTCAGGTGCGGCAACAGGGTGCCCCCCCCGACCCTCCCCCCCCCGAAAGACGGCCCTTCGCCCACGCTGCTACCGTCCGGTTCTAGCGAGTCACATCCCCGGTCTTCGTGGCGGTGGTCTGGTGGACACCCGCCGTTAGCGGTAAGTCTCTCCGACAACCCAACACCCAGCAAAGATGAGCGCTGGTGCGAGCCAAGACCTCGAAAAGACGAGCGGTGTACCCTGGTCAACCCGCTGATGTCGAGATATTCTAGCCTCCCGCAGGTCGAAAGAAACTCTCCGACCACCCTCGCCGCCACGGTGGGGATGTTGGAAATGTCCAGGCGCTGGAGGTTGCCCCCCCGCTGCGCGACGAAGGATAGCACCGTCCCGCCGAGTCCGACGCACCCCGCCACCTCCAGCCGCTCCAGGGTGGGGTGGGTTGCTGCAAGGATCTCGACCCCTTCTGGTGTCGCCGAAACGCAGCCGGAAATAATGAGGCCGCGGAGACCGGTGCATCCTGCTGTAATCCATTCGACTGCTCCGGTGTCTAGCTTACGGCAGCCTCCGAGATCGACGTGCGTTAGAGCGCGGACTGGAACTGTGGAAACCCCTCCGAGAAATGTTTGGCCGAGGAACGCCCGACCAGTGACCTGTCCAATGCGCATAAGAAGCAGGGCAACAAAACAAAACTGGTCTTGGTATGTGCGCTTGCAGAGTAGTCGCGCGGGTGCGACAGATAGCGTCGGCTGAGGCTAGTGTCCATTTTTGAAAGCTAACGATGGAGGCTTTTACTAACGCAGAGCGAGCGCTGTTCTTAATAGTTGTACTTGGTGCCGTTTGAGAGAATGATGAAACCGTCCAACTACAACTGTTGTGCAAGTAACCGTACCACTGGGGACTTTTATTGTCCGTCCGGCAAGGCCCTTTTTTGGTTTTACAACCGAATGCGAGCTTTCTGATTTACACCGTGCCTGAAAACATGGAACCTTTTCGAGATGGCTGAAGACTAACTTCATGTCCGCCGCTGACCGGGAAAACAGGACGGGCGGCGTTTGTGTTCGACCAATCAATCACAAGCACCGTCCGCCATCCACCAACGCAGACAAGTTGACGATAGTTACGACTGTCCTGCTGCACAAGTTCCTAGCGACCGATATATCATTTGTTTGTTTCCCCTACGTAGGTGAACGATTATGGTACACGTTGCCAAATAATTTTACGATATATTCGAGGGGAAGATGTCTCGACTGCTCTTGCGTCGTGTCGACGTATTTTCTCGGTGTGATGGCCGGTGCTTGGTTACTTGCAACGCAGAAGCATGATATCCATGAGCGACACCCACTCCATACACCGTGAAAAGTCTTACCTGTTCGCACCCGCCCACCGAGGTTCCTTAAGGGCGGCACACTCCTCCAATAACCACCGAACGTCACGATATCCAACGCTACGTATGTCTAAGTAGTTTCTGCAGAAAAATTGGTTGCAGTTCAAAACGGGTTCGTGACCGGCAAGAGACGAGCTTTTTATCTCCCGAGGAACACGCTCCTCCATACATCGTGAAACATGTCTTACCTTCCGGCACCCACCCGCCGAGAGTTCCTCTAGAGCGGCGCAACTATCCAACACCCTTCGAAGACCGAGGTCTCCCACTCCCGGACACTTGGAGACCAGCAGTCTTTGCAACGAGAGCAGACCCCCATCAGAAACGGCCGTGGCCAACCCTGAAAAAAAGCGACGACAACAAGAGAGGGTCATCAGTTGCTGTTTGTGGTTCGGCGCAGTGGCACTCCAGACCGCAATCTCGTGCTCCCGGACACTCGGACGCCAGGAGCCGTTGCAAGTTGGAGAGAACCCCACCAGAGACGGCCGTGGCTAACCCTGAGAAAAATTGGCAAAACATACCGGTTGCAACGGCACTTGACTAGACAAGCCTGCTTCTTGATACCTGGTACATTCATAGGCCACGAAATTTTGTATCGGGTTGCACTTTTCGCTTTTTCTTGAAAGGCGTGGCAAGGGGGAGAGACCCCCATCAGAAGCAACCACGGCTAACCCGGGGAACTTTGACGGCAAGGAGGCGAGTTCATTGGTGGTCGCTTTCGGTCAGGCGTAAGCTGTTGTGGTTGCTGTTGTTCTCGCGTCAATTCATAGCCATAGGTTGATCCGTGATCACAAGATAGCCCATACAAATTCTGGAGTGGAAGCACGCCTCGGGAAAACAAAGCAAAAATAAACAAGCTTTTCACACAAAACTAAAGCAGGTTGTGTCGTCGTCGTCGTCTCCTTCAAACATCAAAAATATTTACGAAGTATATATATAATGAGGTAATACATCAGGCAAGAAATAGAAGGGACGTCAGAAATAAGCGCACGTAATGTATCAGATGTCCTGTGGTCTCTCGACCGAGAGGTAGTCTCAACGACATCGCCCTGCTCGTGTGAGATACTAAATTATCTTGGCGGTTAGCGTGAACTCGCTCCAGCACAATACTATGACTGACCTTCGTTCAACACCAACTACACCTCACCCCCTCCGTACATAACGGGATGTCAACGACTCACCCTCATCTGTCAGCCCCCGGCACGAAGACATGTTGAGGGTGGTGAGAGATGGACAGCTGCTCGTTACCTGCGCCACATGTCTTCATTTTCGAGAGCAGCGGGCGTGCGAAACATTTAGGCATGGGGAGTCACAGTATTACCTTATACGAAACGAGGTAAAACACAGGAACGCTGATATTTACGGGAATGTATGAGATCCGAGAGCCGTGGCCGATGTTTACGAGGATACAATAATTCCGGGAGCGGTTGCTCTGGAGCTGGTGTAGAAGGCACCCTTTCTCAAATACGAAACCCAGCCTGGGTTAATACTTCTGTTTCATATTCGGTGTCGTGTGCCGCATGTTTGCGCTGTGTTCGCGAAAAATGAGAAGGAAGCAAGCTGATGTACCAGTGATGTTGCTTCTCGTGGTTTTGCCTGGATTGTTTTCACCTTGGTACGGTTGTTAGGCAATTAAAAAACATCGAGGTGTAGGTGCCAGGATCCCTTGTATAAACACATACCTGGTATATATCTTCCCTATTGGCGGTGTGCCATGGGCGTCGGGTTGTTTTTCAAAGCTGTACTACGAACGGTCGTGACGCCAACGGCCCTTGCGTGTGGCCGGGCTCACTGCCAATAGCTGATTTCCGAACGCTTGTAGGTGAGGCCCTACTACTGACAACCCCCTTATTACCATGTTTCTTTCAACCATTCTTAGCGACAGGACAAGTTTCCTGTTCGTACGTCCATACGCAACCCACTCACATCGAAAATTGGCGCCATTGTCTCACAGTTACATGGCAAAGGTCCGATAAGCGATCATGTAAGCAAGTGTTAAATTATCTTCCGATCATCTCAAGGTGGTGCACTCCTTGATTCCGTTTTTATTTTTCCCCACG
Organism: Alaria marginata; assembly: GCA_037833945.1. Lineage (NCBI taxonomy): Eukaryota > Phaeophyceae > Laminariales > Alariaceae > Alaria > Alaria marginata. Next base: position 5,474 of record JBBMKB010088974.1, read on the forward strand.
TATGATACGTGTTTCCACTCCAGACATATCGGAGCACTCGATTGTGGCGACGAGTCATGGTGAGAGCAGCAGCAGCAGCAGCAGCAACAACAACAACAACAAAAACAACAACAACAACAACAACAACAACAACAACAACAACAACAACAACAACAACAACAACAACAACAACAACAACAACACGAAGCAGCCCGTACCGCTGGGGTACGGGGTGTGCCCGGACAGCAAAGCAAACCAGCTACGCCTAAAGACGCATGCAACGATGGGCGTAACACTGTTTGATATTTTAGTTTACGAGTGACGCCGCTCCTTAAACCCAAAATCGTCCTAATACCGTTCTTGTTTTTCATAATGATTGTTTCATACTGGATACCTGGGCCATCGGGTTTGTTCATTTGATCGCACTTTTTAAGTTTGCTAAAAACAGTTTTTGACTTACTATTAGTATAGAGCTCCTCAAGTGAGGACCCTCAGAAGGCAAATTGCCTTAGAAGGCAAATACTAATGGTGCACCTCTATCGTAGCCCGTGTCCCGAACGTACTGCTGCCCACGCATGCTACGGTACTATACTAAAATCAGTATAATAACACCGTTTTTTTTTCTGAGGCTAGGGAGGATGTTACTTTTTTTTATGAGGCTCCTCACTTGAGGAATATTATATTACTCTATACTATTAGTAAGTGATTTGTAGGGCTGTGAGTCGGCAGGATATCACGACTAGTAACTAATCGGTAGGTGCCGTTAGCCAACTATATGACTTCAGTCGGCAAGTCGGTTGGCGAAACCAGCTCAGGGAAGGGGGGTGGAAACCCTCATGACGCCGCTCGCTCAAAAAGTCCCATTTCACGCAAGCTACGATAGGGAGTAGGGAGGATGTTACTTTTTTTTATGAGGCTCCTCACTTGAGGAATATTATATTACTCTATACTATTAGTAAGTGATTTTGATCAAAATAACGGTGCCACCCGATCAACAATCCCATGGCCCAACACATACAGCGAAGCAGAAACACATCGCAAAAAGCAAGAATGAAATTTCCGGCGAACTTTCAGGGGTTAAGGAGCATCGTGATTCAGAACGCGTTTCAGCCGAAAAAAGTGCTGTATCCCTCTATTGTACGCGCTCCAGGCTCTTGATGAGATCACCCTGTGCATGCGCCCCGAAAGGGGCCTAACAGTGACAGCAGCAACAAAAGCTGCGATTTTCTCACTCGTCTCCCACATCGAGGCACCCGGAGATATCCAGGGCGGTGAGCTGACCAAACCCACCAAGGAGCACTGCCAACCCCCCCGACGGAACGCCAGAGCAGTCGGAAAGCTCGAGGCTTGCGAGCTGCGACCCCACTCGGGACAATCCTGCCAGAACCCTGCCGTCGAGGTCGGACCTACCGGATACTTTCAACGAGAGTAGACATCTGCGGGGACGAGGAGAAGAGGGGCCGGTCAGGAAGACACAAGGAATCTAGGACCTTGGCCATGGTGGAATCAGTCGCACCCTTGTGGGCCCCAGGTACAGTACAGGACACCTATTACGGGGGAACGTAGTTAATAGGATCAAATCTTGGTAGTAAAAATAGAGAAATGTATAGCTTTCTGTCTCTACCGTAGATCCTACTAACTACGTTCCCCGTAATAGCAAGAAACAATAATTACGGCTCAGACTGCGTTTCTTATTTGAAAAAGGCTGCCCTCTACACTAAACGTTCAGCAGACAGCCTATCCCGAATTTAACATATTTTCCTGTCAATCTCAGTCCTGCCTTTCTTGAACCCCTGTTTATTATTTGGTGCCCTGTACCGTATACCCACCTAAAAGGCAACACGTGCGGTATTTTGAACCTTCTAGGAAGACAGGGCGGTAGAACACTCATCAAAATGTTGCGTCCGTCCGTGTCGCACGTCTGCTTCAGTTGCGCTTCGGGCTCACCCACCCCCTACCCGAACAGTCCGGGCTACTGCTCCGAGTGGGCGATGATGCTACGATAAGTGTCACGTTTTTTCGGCACCGTTTTCTCCTTGGATTTCCAACCGGGCGTTTTGATATGCCAAGCGCATCGACAAGACGACCGTGGGTTTTGTTTCGTGCTCGTTACGCTCTGTGATAACCATCGTTGAATGTACAAGGGCACTAAGCCGTCGACGTGCGTTCAAATCCTCTACGTAGCACACCGATTTTCGGCGTCTAGCTGACCACAAGAAATGTACACGAGTACCAGGTACTACCTAAAGTATGAGGATTGCTGCCTGCTGGCTGTACCCACTTACTCGTAAGCCAGGCTCAGCATGAACTAAACGCAGGGCATCATTCGTGATATTCCGACCTGCACTATTTATATTTCAACGGTAGCGCAAGATTGCCTAAACACGACGTGCCCAATCAGACACCTGGCACCCAACTCTTACTGGTTATGCAGGTATTGCACTGCCCCAGTTGGTCACATGCAGTACTTTCGCAGCGTCACTGAGATAGCGCGGCCGGAGTATCACGCAGCTTGCAAAGATGAGTATCGACTATTAATTTGCTCGAACTCACAGCTGACGTATTTGAAGTAAATTTCATAAAATAGCTCAACAGGTGGGGCTTCTAAGCGTCGTTCCTAACGAAGACAAAAAGTCACGATTCCTGACAAAAAATCACGACTCCCTGACATTTTGAAGTACTGAAATGTCACGTTTTTCCAAAAAATAAAATGTGATTTGTCAGGAATTCTGACATCAATCAATTATGGAAAATTCCTAAATCATTCAAAATTACTGTAGGATTCCTGACAAATGTTACGATCCGTGACAATGTCACGTTTTTTTTGTCACAATTCCTGACATTTTGTGGGTTCGTTTTAGGAAGGACGTTAGGGTCATTCCAAAAGTGTCAGGAATCACGACAAAGAAAACGTGACATTTTTCGCGAACGGTTAAGTTTGTCGGGAATCCTGATTTTGAATGGTTTTGAAATTTTTCCAAAACAATTATTGTCAAGAGTTCCGCGGAAAAAAAACGCGATTTTTGTTTTAATATATGTAACATTTCAGAATGTCAAAATGTCAGCAATCGTGACATTTTGTCAGGGGTTGTAATTTTTCGCGTTCGTTAGGAACGACCCCTAACAAAGTACAATTTTTTGGAGTTCGGAAACACACAAATCTCGTCAGCATTGATCTACGGGGCCGCTCCTCGAACTAGCTATTTATAGCGTGAACACGTTTGGGGCGGCCGCAATGGCAGATCGAATCCAAGCTAAACAAACTTGGATTTGGCCCGCCATTGCGGCCACCTCGATCAACCGCAAGAACGCGTCTACATCGAAACCCCACGTCGCGTCGAGGTCGTCCTGAGGAGCCAGATCGTCGCCCTTCTCCTCCACCACCTCCGCCATGTCCACGGACCAAAAGGCCACCATCTGATCGAACAATTTGGTGGTGGTCTTTCGGTCTGTGGAGAGGGTGGGCGGGGTGGATGAGCTGCACGACGATCTGGCTCGTCTGGACAACCTCGAGGTGGCGTGAGGTTTTGATAGTAGTAGTGTAAGTCACTGGCGAAAGATTGCACCCGGAGGGTTTTTACCTTGAACCTGCCCCTACCTATCCTTTTGATTGGGTTTACTAGCATCTCTACTCCTGCCCTTATTGTTTACCCTTTGTACGGCAAGCACAGGTCGGTCAGTGTCATTTCTGGTTTCTCGTACGGGTATCTCGTACAGGTAGAGAGAACACATGTATATACAAACAAAAGTTATGACGATCGCAGCGTTGACCACACCAAACAGCTCGGGTCGCTGCGGTAGCAGATGTGTACAAAATTTCAACGTAAGGAGCGGTGCGACACGTATGCAGCGAGGCTAACCCTAGCCCTAATCGTTCTGCTGCATGCTCCTCCTATATAGGCGGTTGCTGACAAGGTTGCACTCGTCGTACGTTTGGAGGTGGCTTTTCCGGACTCAAACCAGCCACAGACTAAGGAGCCACTCCGGACATCAATGTTGTGTGTTTTTGTTGGTGTTCGAGTAAAACAATCTGTAAACGACAAAAGTAAAAAAAATGTAAAAAAATGAAAATAAAAACTTCGAGGTTATACTGTACGTGTATATACTCGTAGGGTTACAGCAGTATGGCCAGCGTACTCCGAATACCGGCACTCGTTTATAGTCTAAATACATAGTACCACGTTTGTGGCTCATCATCACCTGTTCTGCAGCCACAAGCCGTCGACCCTCTCCGGCGAGATGTCCCATGGGCTCAAGTCCAATTTCTCGACAAAGTTACCCATGACATGCTCCGGGCACGGAGATAGTTGCCCATTCGCCCTGGCAACGTAAGCCATCCTCAGCGCATTCGGAGGAAGTGCTGTCTCCGGCCGATATGGTGAAAGCGGCTCTGCCAATGCCGCCATGGGGCTCTCCCTGCCCGTGGAAAGATCGTCACCGAGCATCGTTGAGCAGGATGATAGCTCAGCGGGGTGTACTCGTAGAACATTTTTAGAGGCTGTCGGGACTGGAGGCGATGTTGGAAGTACTCCGCGAGATGGGCGAACTTTGTGCAACAACAGCTCTCTCTGTCGCCTTCGCCGCTCTGTTTTTATCGCGTCTAGCTCTCGCTGCACGTCCTCCCGAGTGTTCATGTTTGAGTCTGCGGAGCATACGCTGCTGTCTACATGAACAGACCCCGATCGTCAAGGTGTCGAGGTCTTGGGGTTCTTGATTGACGATCGCCAGCGAGAATTGATCTAATGTCTTAACCCTAACCCAACATGGGTCTAAAGCGACCTCGCTTTTTCTTATGTCCCATTGAACAAGAGCTTCATCGCGAAACACTGCATCGCCGCAGCCGGCACGAGACCGGGCGTGGAGCATTATGAGTCTAGTGGAGCTCGCATGGGTTCGTGCTAGTCTACTCGACGATTTCCACCGTAGCTTGTTGGTCTAACTTTCTCACTTTCGTCGAAAAATGTGCACCAAGTCAGCCGTTACTTCTCGAAACGGCACAATTTTGTCACGTGACGATGCCTCTAGCATGTTGTGGAAACCCCTAGAACCCGTCAGTAGCAGTAGCTCCCAGCGAAAGCAGTCATACAGCAGTACCTACTCAGCTGGCTGGGGTTGGCCGTATAGGTTGCATGATCACTCTGTAGACTCCACGAGTACTGTTGTTCAACTGGTGGGCGCTGGACTTCGAAAGGCAACAGCAGACTACACATTGGGACCAGGACCGAGCAGCTCTTATTTTGACACCAGAACGTGAGTCTCCCGTGCACTCTGAAATGTTCAACTTGCAGGTTCTGCCTTGCTAGCCTACATCTCCCCTAAGTCAGCTACGGCCAACTGGCTTCGACAAGCCACTTGCCACCTTCCCTACCCCTGCCAGGTAATGCCCGTATGTGAAATCTGAAGGCGAGAACGTAGAACAAACGCGAGAACGTAGAACAAACACCGCGCTGCTGCTCCCCTCCTGTTCATCCCCACACTCTGCAGGTGGTATTAGACCACAGTAGTAGTGAGGCCTAAGATCGACCCTAAGGCGGTATGAGTGCCAAGGGATGTTGGCCGCCATATACCGAGAGGCCGCCCTATTCGTAGAGGCAGTTCTGCTCAGACTTACGGTCGTGCCAACCGATTTCAACCGCCCTATATCGGGTGGCCGCCTTATTCGAACCGCCTTATATAGGCCCCACTACTGTATACGCCCAGCTGCTGCCCGTGTGTGCCGGCTGTGTAGGCAGCGAGGAGCAACACCGGCAAGCCGCCATCGCCAGTGTACAGAAGCATATCTCGCCAGGGGAGCAGGGGAGTCAAAGCCTCCAGCCGAGTGCTGAGGGTTGACTAAGAAGGCCAGCAGCAGAAGGCAGACTCCTCTCCTGGCGGTGTGTCTCAGTGCGAGAGCGTTGCGAAGATCGCGAGCACTCTTCTCTTGAACAAAACGTAGCAAAAGCGAACCCTCCACCACGTAGATTTTAGGGCAATAACCAAAAACGGGTACACCCTGTCCGCTTTTTCTCAATAACGGCTATATTCTAGAACCAAGTAAAAAATGCACCCCGCGAGGCAA
>JBBMKB010088985.1:0-11510 GCA_037833945.1 Alaria marginata
GGTATCATTTTCGGAGCGGGAGATCTTGCTCTTTTTCGCCTTCTGCGCTGAAGGCATCACCACCTCCTCTTCCTCCTGTCGCCGACGCCGAGGCGACCTCTGCTCGGCCTCAGGGGAAGCTTCCGTCTCAGAGTCCGAGAAGGAGTCGTCCGATGCCGAGTAGTCGCTTGGCGAGCTCGAGCCCGAGCTCGACACGGCCGCGACCCTGTCAGGCGAGGAAGAGGCCGAAGAGACTGTCGAGGGTTCTGGCGACCCGTCTCGAGCGGAAAAAGAGTGAGTTCCTTTCGTTCGACGTGATGAAGTGCGGACGCCTAGCATGGAGCATGGAGGGGGGGGAGTGGCGGATTGTTGCCGGATGGGGCGTCCGCGAGGCCCGGACTTGCGGCGTTGGGAGTAGGTGCAGGGCTGCTCTCGTCGGATGCATTGCTCGCAGGGGGTGCCTCCGTTGCAACCGCGCTTGCTTCTGTTGGTGGGGTTGACAGGCGGTTAATAAAAAAAGTGGGCAAAATAAGAACATGGGGGATAAAAGCAGCGTGGGACGATATGATACGACAGGAATATATGAAAAGAATCAACGAAGAAATTGACAGCAGAACAACTGAGAATGAGGATACCTCGTGTAGTCGACCGAGCGAATAGAACTAACGCAGAACGACTACAGAACAACTGTGTATGACTTATCAGCAGAACAACGATGAGTATGTCAGTCAGATGATCTGCTATAGAGATGTGAGTTAGCCAGTGGACGAGTCGTGAGTCAGTCAGTCATGGCAGCCAGTGAGTCGTTCAGCAAGCAGAGTGCGACGACAATAAAACAAACAACACAAGGAAACAGAGGAGAACACAGAAAACAGGTGGCAAGATCTGAGATCCTGTCAATTTCAGAAGGATGCATGCTGACATGCTAGACCAGAGAAGATGCGCTTTCTGCTGGCACGATCAGATTGCACGATTAATACGCGAAAGCGCCGCATGGTCTGGTGGAGAGCTAGAGTCGACCAGGCTTGATATCACAACCACTCGATATGTGCTCTATCAGATTGCATACGACTGGCCACCAGCGGCGCTCTGGGCCCTGTGCAAGAGCGAGGCACACGCGTGCTGTCACTTTTATGCCTCTCGTTGGGATGGGAAATGGGAATTGAGAAACGAGGAAACGAAACAAGGTTGTAGCCTATAGAATTAGAATGTCATCACTGCCACTTGGCGGCATGCTACCCCGAACGACGTTCGTCTAACGTGCAACTTCACCCTCGGTCTTGATGATCCAACGGTGCTCACCTCACGCAGTAGTCGCACGCTTTGCGGAAGACGCCCGCGAGAAGGGGCCTCGGCTTGCCTCGCCCTGCTGCTGAGACCATCTTGACTACTGGCGATGCACTGCTGATCTGTCCCCGGGACGATGAGATGACGTGATCGTGATCGAACACACCAAAACTCTTATCGTTCCAAAGAACCCGAAAACCTACAACTCTCGCGCCCCGTCGAACACTCAGCCGCGCAGCAACCAGGAATCTGCTTGCAACTCGGGTGGTGGTCGAGTTCCTACTCGGGGGGGGGCGTGAGAGGTATGTGGGGGGAGGAGTGCTGTTCTTGGTGGGGAAGAGAAGGCTATCGTTGGAGAGGATAGATGTGATGGGGAAAGAAAGACGATGAGAACCGTCGACACTACAGGGCATTTTGAGCACGGTTTGAGGCCCAAGACACGTTGTGATTTTTATCGGAAATATATTTTCATGTCTCAATACGATTGGTCCACGTCTTTGTGACGTTTGGTTTGCCGCCGCCGCTCCGGCTGGCTGCGGTCCAGAGAATAGTCTGAGAAATTTCGCACGGAAAATTGTCCCATGTGTGGGTCGTATGCGTTCTGTATACGCCCGCTCCTCCCATATTTGCTTTGTCTTGCTTACACACCGGTAGATAGAGCGGTATAGTAAATTGGGGGTTAGGGGTGAGGCGGGGGGCACGAGGAAGAGATGTGGACACGTGCGTGGACTGCACCCTGCAACCAACGCTGCGACGCTACGAGCCGGGATGGTATTGAAGTGTGGTTTTCATATGCATGATGTGAGTGGCACAAGAACAGCAGCGAAAGGATCTCTTGCCCTCTTGCCTCACACACCGCAACGAAAATAACTCTCATTGACTACCTCCCCTACCTATGCTATTATTGTGGGTATGATACCGATTTGCTTGCTGTCATCAGGGCAGGGGGCATCGCATATAGGGAGCACACGAGCACACAGCATGTACCACCACATTTGGGGGCTTGAGGGTTCAGAAGTACGTACATACGTTTTTTACTCCTGATGTTGCTGTCTATAGAACGACCCGATCTTATCAGTCAGCTGCTCTGCTGTGTTGTTGGGATCGTTCTTGTTCGCACAACAAGGACGAGACAGCAAGCCAAGCAGGAACAGGGAAGTATGTACGAGAAAAAAGAGTAGAGCCAAAGTTTTGAACGCCAGGCACGCACGCACGCACCCGCACACACCCGGTCTGCGTATCATATATTTCGAGTGATGAGTACGGTACGTGCTCGTACGAGTACCGGTACATTCTTCTCTACATTCGATTTTTGATGCACTGCAAGTTTGCAGGTCGCTGCAGCAGTGCAGCACTATTGTCGGATGTGCCGACCGTATTTTGTATTTTGCATACTTCTTGATACGTGCTGCTGGGGAGAGCAGAGCCGCAACACGATGCTATTTTTTACGAGTACGTACGTAGACGTATCATACCTGGTATGTACCGATACGCATTGCGCACCGGTGACCGGTACCAGGTACCTCTTTTTTGTACTGCTCTTTTATTTCTTCTGTGCTGACTGCAGACTGCAGGCTGTAGGCATACGAGGTACCTCGTACCAGGTATGTATGTATTTTACGAGTACCGCGTATCTCTAATACGAGTGCAATAATACCCTGTCCTTTCCAGCCGGCGACACCCAGCATCCACCACAACACTCCCTAGGCTAACAGCTAACTCCCCCCCCAAGGTTTGTCGCGATTCTTCTTCAGAGAGATTCAAGTTACCGGCACTGTATTCTTTAGGCTGGTCACATAATGTAACACGAGACAGAGAGCGCACATTCTAGTGTTGGAGTTTTGTATCATGGTACCGGAAGTTCAGAAACATATCGAGTACCTTGGCCATGTCGTTTATACATTTTTCATAATAAATCGGAAATAGTATCGGTTATGAAATCGTAAACTGTTGGAAACTACCAGGTACTGCTGTAGTGTCCCGATTTCCGGTATACACCGGATGCCCGACATCCGATATCCAATGTCCGATATCCGATATCCGATATCCGATAAGTTGTCGCATGTATGCTGGGGAAGCAAGAACGAGCGGGGGGGGGCAGGTTTTCGCTTTCCTCGGGGTCCCTTGGATTCACGGACCCCGTCCATTGGATTCACGGACCCCTTCTACCAGCCTAGCGTTGAATCCTATATACCACTTTTTCGAGAAATTATTTGTTGGCTGTGTGGCCAACCCTCGATTTGTTGCGATTTGAGACGGGAGATGACGGTTCGCGCTTCGCGCTCTCGGCCTCCGGCGGCTCCTGCGGAGGGCTGATTTCATCTCTGCACCCCCGGGTGGGATCAGATCCGGGTGGGATCAGGTCCGAGTGGGATCAGGGTGCCAGCGCAAAAGATTGTGTGTGCGTGTGTTCACCAATGAAAATTCCCGAAATATAAGTAGTTGACCAATCAAGGGATTTCTCGAGAAACTGGTAAGCTCTACTGGAGGAGCTTCGACTGGACTGACAGGGGGATCCTGGAATGCTTAAAAACCAGGTACGACACAATTCCATTGTACTTCCGGACCGTTTCCTCGTCTGTGTAGTGGTCGCTGTAAAAGCACGTACCTGGTATATACTAATATAAACTATTCATATAAAGAGTTGGTAGGACTGTGAGTTGGCTGCGACTATTGTCAATATTAGTACTAATCGTTGCCAACTTCTACACTGCTGTAGAAATTAGTTTTGAAATAATTTTTATTAAATTGGTTAGCTACAGCAGCAGCAGGTATTGCAAGTATTAACACCTGCAGCGGCATATCTGACTTTTTGGGTTTGTTGCTTTTGTTTGTAGGAAGCCTTGGGTAAACGGCCGGGTGATACATCTAAACGTGTACCCGCACATCTATATCTCAGATGACGCAACCCATAGTATGCGGATGGACGGACCCTTCAATGGTCAGGCTTGAAAGGGCCTGCCAGTCTCTTCGTCTCAACTACCGCGTCCAGGGGGGACCCTCCGGTTTTCACGGAGGGTCGGCCCTAAAACCGGTATCCCCTACGTATGGATCAGTCTCTATTTCTAGTATCTCCTTGCTACACACAAGAAGAAAACTTCGATATACCCTAACACCTAACACCGGTATCCTCTGTAGACCATTCTTAATATTTGCGTCTCCTTGATATACATAAGCAATAATCGTTCTCGACTACCTCGGCGATAGCGACTGGTCCGGTCATGAGGGATTGAGAGCTGTTCACGGCGAAATCACCAGCACCGGGTAAAGGAGTTTTCGACGATTTGACGGGTTATGACCCGGCCGTAGATCGGGTCAAGAGGGTTTCAAACTCTCGCAGGTCGAGTTGAGTCGGATCAGAAACTTTCCAAATCTCACGGGTCGGGTCGGGTCGGGTCGAGTCAAGAGGTTGCCAATTTTCAAGGTGCCAATTTTCAAGGGTTGGCTCGGGGCGGATCGCCCTGACCCGAGCCGACTCGAACCGCGAGCAGTGGCCCGACCCTTGAAATGCCTGGAAATTTCTACATTGGTGACCACTTGGTTGTTTAATCCTGTTCAACGATGCCAAGAAGCGGCGCGTGGTTTACAAAAGGTCGGGCGAGGGCCCAATAGCGACCCACGGCAGGCCTGCCGCCCCCTGCGGACGAAGACTCTTTTGGCGCCCTCGCGGCCCTCGTTGGGCCAGACGTGGGACCGCAAATAATCGGTTACCCCCACCTCCACACCTAAACCCCTCAACTGCTCCGATGCCGGAAGCTACCGAGGAGCAAGAACAGGAGAGGGCCAGCCGCCGGACAGGGAAGGGGCGACGGAGTAGTATGGTATGTGACAGAGCCGTATATATGTGACGGGGGACGGCCATGTTGGCGCGTCGTGCGTTTGAGCCGGAGTTAAGCGCCAACGGCTTGGCCGAGGACCTACTTCACGCGCACGATAAAACCCCAAGCTCCCCTACCAATTTCTAACGCATTCGTCTAGAAATGGCGCAGTTCCTGAGGGCTTGGATCGGGGTTTCCGAGGACACGGGCAGCGTCCACCCGCCATGAGTCGTTCATATCTTCATGCAGGGGAGAACCGGCTGGCCCGCCCCAGCGGGTTTTGGATGAGGACCTACTTGGCGAGCACGGCAAGAACCCTGACTCCCCTGCCGATGACCCCCTTGGGCTATAAATGGCCCATATCCTGAGGTCTCGGCTCGAGGCTTGCGAGAAGACGGACAGCACCCCCCCGCCGTGGATCGTATTAGGTTCATGCCGGGAGGGCCGGCTGGCCCGTTCCAGAGTTCTTCCGATGCCGTGAGTTACCGCCGAAAGCCCTCTGGAACGAGCCAGCCGGCCATCCCTTCATGTATATCTATACACTCCACGGCGGGGGGGGCGCTGCCCGTGTCCATTGCAGGCCTCGCGCCGAGCCCTCAGAAATTAGGTATTTTCTAGACGAGCGGGATCAGTCATTGGTACTCGCAATGGGACCAGGATTGTTGTCCGTCTACTAGATTGTCGCCAACGTCCGTCGTACGCTATTCAGCTCTATGCACCACTGGTGATGATTGCGAGCAGACGAGATACGGCCCTCGCCATGGTATGATAGCAGCAATTAGATCTATAATAGTTACACACGGGATATGGCTGAGGTGTTCTTGTTTGTGTGTCCTGCTTGTCTGCGCCGGCGGTTTGGTTCCGGTGTGCGAGCTAAAAAACACGATTTACAAGTTATCCCCCGTACTTTGTGCAATGTTTTCGGTGTCTGTTCTTGTTAGCTTTCTCTTCGTAGGTCAGACCTCCGGCAGCGCCTTCAGCGGAACCTTCCTGCCGGATTCCTGACCTACGAAGAGAAAACCTAACAAGAACAGACACCGAAAAAATTGCATAAAGTACGGGGGAAAATTTGTAAATCATTTTTTTTTAGCTCGCACACCGGAACCTAACCGTGCGTGTAGACAAGCAGGGCACACAAAATAGAACACCTCAGTAATATCCCGTGTGTAGCGGACCTTCCGGAGGCGCCCCTGGAGGGGGGCGCTCCCGTTGCTCCCCCCCCCCCGGCCGGAGTTTTGTTTTCTGGCTCGCTTCGCTCGCCTGAGTTTCTTCGTCTAAAAAAACAGATCTTAACAGTTGGCTGTGGCTGGCTTCGCCACCGACTATTAATATTACCTTTCCGTGAAGTCCAGCCAAGTCATAGCTCTACAAGTATCATATTTCGAATGGTACTCTAAATAATTGGTGGTAACGTCGTGGCCAGCTGTACAACAGTATTTGGCGGTATGTAGTAAATTATCCTGGGTGTACTGTATACGAGAAAGGTCCATTCGGGCTCCCGTAGTCGTGTTTCGTAAGTATTATTTTACGAAGTACCTTGGTATGCCAGATAATATCAGGCGTCTATTGATACAGGTGTTGTTGGTTATATGACTAAGTAGGCCAGGGTAGCACCTTCTAATCCACAAAAGATCACCCCAAAAGCAACAGGGGTCAATGGACGAACGCACTCCTGAGAGTCCGTGAATGTAATAGAATACAATGGAATACAACAGAATACAATGTATTTCAATACAATACAATCGAATAGAATACAATGCGACTCGTGCTTCGATAGGGGTATGATGTATCATATCGTATCATGTATCATAGCACACTTTTTGATCAAAACATGTCTGACTGACGGGTCTGTTGACTTAGACTATCAATAAATAGACAATTTTGACTAACTTTGACTAATTTGACTATCAAAATACCCAGTATCGTTGGAAAAACATTACAGCAGTGTATCGTATACCATTACTTTTTTGCAACAAAATCCGACGTATACCTAGGACATGGGGTTGTTCATCGAGTTGCACTTTCGTTTTATTCCAACGTCGGCATGGAGCTCATCAAATGTGGAGCCATACCGGTATGTGCATGTGCACCACCTGCCATAACATGCCCCCCCCCTGTATCATAGTCTTGCCGAAGGACAATCCACCAGGTATAATAAGACAAGGGTCCGTGGACGAACGCACCCCTTAGTGAGTCCGTGAATACGATGGAGCCCCCCCATGAAGTCGTGCCTCAAGATTAGAGATGGGCCCCGGGTAGCATTTTTGTCGAAAAACCGAAAAGCTGATACTGCATAATATTATAAGTATCAGAGGCGTTGTTCTCATAAACGAAGAAACGGCTAGTTTTTCGTTTGTTAGGTTTCGAGCGTCCAAGACAAAGGAAACAAGGGCTGAAATGCCGATTTTTCATCGATTTGCATGCTGTACTCCCCCCCACATACGCGCGTTTTTGGTTGTGTCCGTTACCTTGTGAGCCCAACTTCACGCTGTCATTTCACGTATATATATATGGACGTTCATTTCTGCAGGCATGTTTTAGTGTAGATGGGTGCCCAAAAATTCATTTTTTTTAAACAGTAAAACAAGCACCGCATTTTTGTTTTGACAACCGACTAATTGCCAACGCCTGCCGGGTTTCCAAAAACCACGGTTAACCGTTTTTTTCTCTATCCGATGCCATCTGCGCAAGATGTTTTGTTTATTGTATATATTATACTACATAGGAGTCTACTGGTACAGGGGTCCGTGGGTGAACGCACCCCTAGGGGGTCCGTGACCATGATGGACCCCTCCTATGATGGGGGTTAATAGACCTGCATCCAACTGCGATCGTATCATAGCCACTGCTACTGTGTAGCCGCCATCGCAGAACTCTAATTCTACATCGGCCGCAAGCAGTCGTGGAACACCAAGACGACTACACAGTAGCTAACGACGACGGATTTCCGCCCCGCACATCGGCATCCACGGTGCTAGTGGCAAACCTCGCAACTCGTTGAAAAGTTTGATTTCGAGAGTTCGGGCCCCCAAAGGGACTTGGTGTGGAAGAAATACTTCGCACTTGTTCCAAATAATCTGTCCATACAAAACGTGGGTGCAGTTCTAAAAGGTCTAATAGTAATACAGTTCTAAGTATTAGTGTGTATTGTCAAGGCGATTGAGTCGTGTGCAGCTGACACTGGCCTCACCCCCCCCCCAGCGTGGGGCCGGAGCTGTGTGCCAGCCCGCGCTCTCTAAGGAGCTCTTCCCTTCCCCTCAGCGCTGCCGCCCCTTTCTCACTCCCGTCTGATGTGGGGATGTGGTGGCGGCACCAGCCCCTTCCGCGTACATCGCTCAGCCAGTGGACTCTGGCTTTCTTGGCGTCCCCATCACAACCTACATGAACCACTCGCAGCACTTTGTCGCGCTGCGCTTGATTCGTGTAGGTTGTGATGAGGCCCAGTAAGGTGGACTCCACTGGCTGAGCGATGTACGCGGATGAGGCTCGTGCTGTCACTATGTCCCTATATGAAAGGGGAGAGGGAGAGCGGCGGCATCGGCGCTCCGGGGAAGGGATGAGTTCCTGAGAGAGCGCGGGCTGGCGCGCATCACCGGCTCTATGCCGGGGGGGGCATAGCTTGGGTCGGCTGCACACGCGATGTAAGTGGCTGCCAGCTCATGCGAAGACCGACCGCTTCTCCCTCGGCGGCAGCGATTTGTCTGTCACAATTGAAGCTATCTGCGGAGATCGCCGAGGCTTCTCGGCCAGTGCGGCAATCTGCTGGTAAGGCTTGCTGCGCGGTCTTTGAGGGTGGCACGTCGAGCTTTCTATCGTGTTGTCGGCGTGATTAATTAAGTGTTTTTAACAGGTTGTTGGCTCCCCCTCCCCTGTTTTTGACTAACAGTTTGACTACTGTAGCAGCGACATAGACCTTGTCTTGGGGTTCGTTATCCTCCAGCTTGCTCTGCATCGCTTCGGCCGCAGCGTCGGTGTCGTCGACGCAGCGGGCGGTGCTGCCCGTGTTGGCCATGGCAGCGTCGTGCAGCGCCGGATCGGCGGCGGCCCGCGACCCAGCCGTGAACGTTTTCGAGAACACGGCAGGGATCTAAGCCCTCAGGCTTGTCCGTCTATCCGACAGGAGTCAGTCGTGGTTGGATCCTCAGAGAGGTGGGGCATGGTGTCCGCCGTTATAATCGGATCCTCGAACCCAGTGGTCCTGCCGACGACGCCATGTGTCAAGGATTCGACTATCGCGGTACCCTGGGTACAAAAGGGGCAGCATAGGGCAGGCCCGACTACTGCGCAGGTACTACTGTCGCGGTACCCTGTTTTTTTTCTCTGTTTCTAGTTGCCTTGATCACTCACAGATGGTGTTATTTTTATATTTGCCATGCTTTCAATGTACAGCACGAGCTTCAATATCGATCACTCACAAACATTCCTGGAAAGTACTGTACGGTAGAAGAAAACGTTGGTACTGATAACTTCGTAGCTCTTGCTTCCTCCAAATAATTGGATTTCGGAGACCGGAATGCAAGAAATCCCGATTTTTGGCTATATCATACAGCACTGCTGTAGTTGTGGTCTATTAATAGTCTATTAATAGCGTTAGCGCGGTATCCTTTAGTGCGGGGTCCCTAGTTTAGTGCGGTGAAAATTGCTTATCACGACCTCGTCCTACAGAGTATCGCATTCACACTATCACAGGATAGTGCGGGGTCCCACTTTAGTGCGGATATTGTCAACTAGCAAGGCACCGCAATATTGAGGGCCCACAACTGTCATAGAAAGAACGCCTCCACAGCAATACACGAACAATAGGGGAAACGGGGACACCATAACAGAATGCACAATTCGACGAGATTCGACGAGGGAAAAAAATGCCGAAACCTTCTCGCGATAGAAATGAAGGCATTCACAGTAGTAGTCCTGCGAACGACGCCAAATGTGAAGGTATCCCATGGGGACGCAGGGTATCGGTGCTGGGTAGGTCGCCTTCCTCTAAGGCTCATCCTGACATCTCATGTATTCTCCATTGTTCGTTCATGGTTCAAACCATAACACAAGACCACCAGGTATCGAGCAAGTCCCAGAACACACTGACCGGATGTGCGATGCTTTCATGAAGCATCGCCTGTATCGGCCGACCATGATATATACAAATCTATGACACGATATACGTCCTGCAGTTCGTGAGAAAACTGATATCGTGTCACATCTTATTATATCTATAGCTTACACATGTACGCACAGATAACTCCGTAGCATAGTGGGGAAGTGGGAGGAGTGCCTGCTATAAGACCCCGGAGGTTCGTTCCGGAAAAGGGAAACATTTGCGGAAAGAGTACGAAGACAAAAGACGGGACGACGAGACAGTAAAAACTAGAATTCAATTTCGTACATATAATCGGTTGTCGCGTCGTCATCGGAGTTTTTTAGATCCGATCCGATCAGATTCGATGAATATCGGATTTTTTTAATCGGATATCGGGTTGTTGTGCCCGTATCGGATCGGAATCGATTATCGTTCCCTTATCCGGCACGCATTACCAGGTACTGCACTACTTGCGTATATATTTTATCGGATGATATGATACGTATATGGTAGATACTGCTGCGACAATATGACTACTTGAAAACAAATTGTATCGTCACTTCTTTTAACGTCCAGCTCGAATCGTGTCATATTTAATACCGGGGTAGCTGTTACCTGTGGTAGGCTGGTAGGTTGTGATGGATCTTCCTAGGGCTCCAGCACCTTTGTGTGACTACGGACTTGATTTTGGCGGTGAGTTAATATTATGACAACAACAACAACAACAACAACAACAACAACCACCACCACCACAGGTGGAGCTCTCGCTTTTTTTCCTTTTTACCCTCTCTGCGATCTTCTGGACAGGCCGAGGCTACGCGGTTAGTCTCGGTCTACCGAGTTGTCTTCTCTACGAAAAAAAATGAAATGCATCATCAAAGAAAGGGAGTGGCATATCCTTCCATTATTTTCTGCTGCTGCTGAGCTCCGCTTGCGGTATCTGGTGTGTAAGCCGTAGCCGTGTTCGTGAGTGATTGCGGCACCTGGTACTTGCTACTCGTTCGTTATTAATACCAGGTACTAACGAGTAACGAGTGATGAGCGAGGTGAACCAAAAAGGAAAAAGCCAGAGGGCAAAAAGAACAAGAGAAAAATATCAAAATATTCACAAGAGCCAGAACGAACGGCAGCAGTTGAGAAAGAACAGAAACACCCCATAAAAAACGAAACAATCTGAATAAACAGAAGAAGAATAGAAGATGGGCTGCGCGCTGCACGAAAGAAAATGCAAATACACCAGAAAAAAGAAAAGGAAGAGTTATTAACATTATGACATGTACAATATATAAAGAAAAATGACAAACAGAACCCCCCCCCTCCTCCCCACCCCCCCTCCCCCACGTTACCAC
>JBBMKB010089007.1:0-11509 GCA_037833945.1 Alaria marginata
GCTTGCCTTAGTCATTTGACCATTGACCACGCATCCCTTTCGAGACGGAGCATGTACGGGGGGGGGGGGGGTCTATGTATATGTGACTGATGCGTTAGTCGCTCGCAGTGTTCGATGCGAGTCGACGAAGGAAGGACGGTGAGGGTTACACCGCGTAGGGAACCGAAAGCGGAGTAAACCTGTCGTGTATTTTGCATACGAGAGGATTATCAGGGGGTTACTGTTCCATGATCTTGAAGGGCAAGAATACTAAAAAAAAAGTGCTGTGTACCCTTTTCGCGATAAAAATGAAGGCGCGTACCGTAGTTGGGGAGCGGGGGGGAAGAGCCTGCTCAGTGACCCCGGATCTGAGTTACGTCTAGGGAGGGACAAGGAGAAAGGAAAAACAGCGAAGATAATGGATGGGATGGGCAAAAACTAAATTAAAAAGTAATCAGGACCAAATATGGTTTTGAGTAGTAGAAAAAGGGGAATATATAGGTGTTAGTGTGTATCGTGGGTCCTGATTACTATGGTCCGAAAAGTTATTATTAATAGTTGGCGAGGTATTGAACTCTTACAAGCTAGGGTTAATGTCCACGGCGAAGCCGCTTAACCCGTACCAGGTATACTACAGTAGTGGTCCCTCTATAGTGCCGGTATGTGCCAGCCGGAAATACCGGCACTAAAGCGGCCACCGGCACTACTCCGCATACTGCCACCACTGGTTGTTCCCAGCTGTGCCAACCAATTCCACAGGCACTACAGCGGGCAACCAGCACTACTCAACCGGCGCTATAGAGGAACCACTCCTGAACTGCAAAATATATCCTACTCCATTTCCGAGCAAATTGTCCCCAAAAAGGCGGTTTGAGTTTTAAAAGGGTTAAGGAATCGTGTGCCATACAGGCCAAGATTGTCGCTATTGGGTCGAGTTTATACCTGGTATCATATGGTTCGGCAACGTACCTCAGTCTTGAAGCCAACACATGGATATGACTAAACCTGCGTAATATATATAGGACGCCAGCGAAGGCCGCGGCAGGCTTTCAGCCACCCTAAGTAAACTCCTCGGAGAAGAAAGATGGCCTACGAGTAGAGGGGGCCTATGCCGCATGCTACCGAAAAAGTCGCACCTCTACAAGGAGCTCGACACAAAAAAAAATATCGACACCTAGTGTGCGTATATAAGCCATACACACCTACCTTAATATACTACTATTACGGGGGACCATAGTAAATTGGACCTACGGTACACACAAAAACCTACCTGGTACATATTTACCTATTTTTACAAACAATATTTGGTCCTTTTTACTATGGTCCCCCGTAATAATAGTATACCGATATACCAGGTCCAGAAGCCTAAGCCCTACCCTAGCCCGAAAGTCATAGAGGGTGGGATCAGGGTACCTGGTACGAGGTATATCGGTAGGTGTGTATATAAAGTTTCCAGCTCGACACGCAGGGACGGTTGTGGCGGTTGTGGTACTTCGTATATACATACATCATGTTGCCAATTTTGGATTTGGGCTCATATATCAGCCGTGTTTGTAGTATTGTATGCGCGGGTACCCGTAATCTTAGTATGTGTTAACAATATGAAATAGTAATGCTGATTTAGTGCCAAGTTACACCAAGGGGATTATACATTTTTCTTAAGCCGTTCACAGCAGACTGACCACGTGATTTTCTCAAAACGCAACACGAAAAAAAAGGTCCAGTATCCCCACCACACCTCCTGCTGTCAGGCCGGCCCCCAAAATTGCATCATATCATACGTTACGGAGTAATTCTGAGGAACAAAGTTAGTTTTGATAATATACGAGAACGATGTGAGGTACAGAGGGGTACCCGGTTAAAGAGCATCCACAACAAAAGAAAACGGACTTAAGAGCGGTGAAATTGGCTTGTCACGTCTTGTCAACCCCATACTAAAACCTCTATGATGCCCAATCGGAGAATAATACGTACGATAGCGAAATAAGAGCGCTGCCACTTGCCTGTCCCGAGGGAGTCTTAAACCGGGTACCCCACTGCATACAGATAGTCAACTGCTCCCACACAGGGTTATTTTTTGTTGTTTTCCGACGATCGATGCGTCGCATGAACCTATGCATAAAACATTGGTATTCAGTGAAAAAAGAGCTGTTCGCAAAAGGGTACTACTACCGGTACAAACGTACAAACCACGTGGTTACTCAGGACAGAGTCTTGGGGGTTGAATGGCTGAAACCAAACGATAGTCCAGGACTGTTTCCGAGTATGGATGGTGTTCGTTGAGTAGGGGAAACAAACATCTTAAGGGGAGGCTCACTCCTGGTCTGAAACAGCCTGCCCGACTCCTGTAGCAAGTGGAAAGTACGGGTAGGGGAACAATATTTCAGTGTACAACTAGGACTGTGGGCTGGCTGGCTGTAAGTCGCTGACTATACCGGGGGACCATAGTAAAAAGGACATACGGCACACACAAAAAACTATATATTTCTCTGTTTTTACTAACAATATTTGGTCCTATTTTCCACGGTCCCCCGTAATAGTTAAATTACAGTTATCAATAGTTGCGTGTGGATGTTCGCGAAGTTCAGAAGTAGAGGTCCCTCAATAGTGCCGGTCGAGTAGTGCCGGTTGCCCGCTATAGTGCCTGTGAAATCGCTTGGCACAGGTGGGAATAACCAGCAGTGGCAGTCTGCGGAGTAGTGCAAGTGGCCGCTATAGTGCCGGTATTCCCGGCTGGCTGATACCGGCACTATAGAGGGACCACCACTCTGTACTGCGTCTTCGCATTTGACTGGTGCGTTTGTGGCCCGACGTGTGGTGTTTATGAACAAGGGCTACACCTTCCATGCCTGAAGTCACTGGATTTTGGATGTACTTCCTGTTACATGTAGTAACATAAATACACACCAGGTAAAATGTGATGACGTTTTTGTTGCGGGCGATCCGGAAATAAACCCTCAGTTAGTTGACTATACGTCGTCGGCTGATGTTATGCCTTTTTCTTAATCATATAATATGTATGTCGATGGTATGATTGGACCAAGTGCTACACATTGTCAGATGGCAGATAGAACACTAATAATGACAAGGACTTATTTAAGTCAGTTGGTTTTTACTCCGCCACCCAAGTCATAACTATTCCATAGCTGCCAAGTCCAGCTAACCCACACCCCTGCCATATAGTCACGGTTTCCAAGGTAAGCCTCTGGCCCTGCCGCGCAGACAAGGCGATAAGCGCAGGGGAAAGGACAGGGCGTTGGCGGGATACCAAACCTGCTTGGGTAGAAAAACATAACAATGATATAATATGTATTCCCACCACGACTTGGGTGTAACCCTACCGACTATATACCATTACGGGGGAACGTAGTTAATAGGACCAAATATTGGTAGTAAAAAATAGAGAAATATATAGGTTTTTATGTCTACCGTAGGTCCTGTTAACTACGTTCCCCCGTAATAGGATGCGATGACCTTTTTATTGCCGGCGATCCGAAAATAAACCCTCAGTTAGTTGACTACACACGTTGACAGCTGGTTTTATATATTTTTCATAATTATATAATGCTAATATTGAAACCGGCGAGTGTCGCAACCGGAGGCCAACCCAACACACGAAAAGGTACGTTAGAAGTGACATTTTGCCCCGTTTTTTCGCAACTTTTTCGTGGCTTGGATTTGCCTCGGGTTGTAGGGTCCGTCGGTTTCAATTCCATTATTATATGGTATCCTACCCAACCAAATGTGGTATCCCGCAAACATCCCTATAACCCTGGGTGGGAGTGGGTGGGAGTCTCCTGCTGGCCGTCGCCGGGGGGCTATTGTACAAATTTACAGTGGGGGGCTTCCAATAGTGACGGTTGAATAGTGCCACTGCTCTCTATAGTGCCGGTGAAACCGCTTGGCACGGCTCGAACCCCAACTTTCTATAGTAATCATATTCCCAATAGTGCCGGTGCCCTGAATAGTGCCGGTTTGGCACATGCCGGCACGGTCGGGAGCTCCCCATTGCCGTCCCCTTCTACTACTGCAAACATCATCCCCCACAAGGCTACGATGTAGGGGGGGGCACTTCTAGGGCCTCGAATTTCCAGCAACCCCAAACAACACGCCCGAGTGGCTATGACTATTTGTGCATTGCGTTTGGTCTTCGAAGGTACGAAAACCTACCTCGTTCGACGTCTGTGTTTTGTATGAATATGACATCCCACAAAGACTGATGTCGAATAACTGTTGGCCCTCGAAGCCACGAAAACGTAGAATAACTCTATCGACGCACGACACGTGTTACACGATTCCTTTCGGGATTGTTTGTTACGTTGCTATATACGCTGCGCCAACAAACAAAAAAACGAACACCGTTTTTGAGCGAGGTACCAGTAAGGGTCCCTCAATAAGGCGGTCTGGGTAAGGCGGTATCGCTCAATAAGGCGGTCTGGGCAAGGCGGTATCCCTCAATAAGGCCGTCGAAATCGCTTGGCGCGACTGGGGAATTGCCCTCATAACCCGGAATGAACAAGGCGGTTTCCCCTAATAAGGCGATCATATTGCTCTAGCACACCACCACCTTACTGGGGGGGACCCTCGCTGTATAGAGCCACTCGCACGAGTAGCCTAAACGCTGCAGTCAAAACGGGTGTACCCCTCGTCTACCACAGTAGCCTTTGCCCCCCACTCCCCCCAAACGCTTCTAAAGGCGTTATAGACTAGACCTTTCGGGACTCAGGTATAACGAGCTAAAAAGCAACATACCATTAATAGTGCGGTCTTGTTTATCATCAACCTTCCAGGGAAAAAGAGCGTGCAACAGAAAAAAAAAAGTGTCATCATGCTGCGCGCGTGTGCCGTACCTCTTCTCCCGCTGCACTTTTGTGGACACCATCTCCTTTTCTTTTCCTTTTTGATCACCACCACTTTTTTGTGGACACCACCCCCTTTTCTTTTCCTTTTTGATCACCACCACTTTTACTTCTCAGCTGAACTCGTATACCCGGTATATCATAAGAGCTTTTACCCTCAGCAAAATTCTGGACAAGCCGCGGCCACAGGTGTCTTCCCTTCTCCCCCCCCCCCGGTACTTGACTTCATTTTTATTGCGCATAGGGTTCAGCACAGCATTTCCACTTTTCAGCTTTTTATGCTCGTCGGTTTGGCATCAAACTTCGCCTACAGCAGTCAGTATAGTTGGTGTGGCCGACGCAGTAATCGCCACTATTTTTCGACACGTCTATCGTCTGGAGTCCAAAAACTGACGTACAACGGCACGACTTCGGCATGTTACGACAACAGCAGTAACATCTACTATGTTATACCGGAAATAGGATGATGACTTATTCCAAAAACCGGAAAAACACCGAACACACCACCCCGCTGACTTACAGTAACTCTTGTATAGACACGCGACACGCGCTGAAGAGCTATGTATGCATGGGCTCACGACGCTGCAGCCGAAAGAAACAAGATTTATTGCTGCCATTCGAGACCATAGTTAGTTGTGCCCTTCTGCTACTGCAACAAGTACTCTACACTGATTCCAAGACGTTTTCGTCCCCTTAAGGGGTTAAGGGAGTTGCAGGAGAAGTGCAGTAGGCGTTACCACTTGTTCGACACTATGGTTGACGCACACCGTGCACGGCACGAATAGGACTAGCTCCACACATTGGTTGTTTGGGATGGGGTTAGGATTAGGGTTAGTCTTTGTTTTGTTTTTTTGTTTGCTTATCCCATCTATTATTATCTTCGCACTTTTTATTTCTCCGTCTCCCTCCCTAGACGTAACTCAGATCCGGGGCCACTAAGCAGGCTCTTCTCCCCCTTCCCCACTACGGTACGCGCATTCGTTTTGTATCGCGAGAAGAATTCAGCACTTTCTTCCCTCGTCGACTCGCGTCGAATTGTGCTTACCCACGCTATAAAGCGCTCCCGGAAGTTGGTGTCTCTAGAAATAAAACCCCCATACTGAGATTCGAAACCCTGACTCCAACTTTAGTAGTATTCGAGGCTAACCACTAGACCGGATGTCAACGGGTAGAAAGAACGGTCTAATGTGAAGAACACACACACTAGACCGCTGGGGTTAGTTATAATCGTATCGTACACAGTGACCATCAATCATAGTGTCGAAAAAGTGGTAAGATGCCCTCGAGAAAGTGGGGCTGGTCGGATGGCGTTTCTTCTCCCATCCTCTGTTTTCTAGTCTGCGAAGTATCGCGAGGCATGAGTTCAGTGCAGCATTACAACACCTGTTTTTTGTTTTGTGTTTGTTTTGATTTTATCGTCACTTTTACTTTCCAGCTCAACTCGCAGGATGTTTTGCACCTCAACGACCTTCTGGGCAAGCCGTGGCCATAGGCATCTTCCCTTGCCCCTCCCGGTACATGCCTCCATGTTATCGCGCATAGGGTTCAGTACTGCGGGCTATGGCAGTAATAAGAAAAGGCCCTTCTTCTCACCGTTATAGCCCTTAAAAGGTTCAGCCAGTAGTATATGCGGGGCCCTTGAATAAATGTTCGGCATTTAGTATGGAAAAGGCCAAAACAAATACCTGGTACGTATGCACCAGGTATGAATGTTGTCGACATGGGGTTAATATTAGGGGCAGGGCTAAGTGTTTATGGCATTTGATCCAAAATCCCTTCTCGTAATACCGGAACAACACGCCGCACACACAAAAGTCATTTGTTTTCATACTGTATCCTACCATTGTGTTTCTTACATGGCCTGTATAGCGGCTTGGTTCAGCATTCCTACGTACAGCTCGTCGAGTCTCATCGAATTACTCCATTTCTCTCTCTCTTTTTTCCATTTTCTTTTTCTTCTTTTTCTTATTTGTTTCTTCCTTGCAAGTTGTCTGGTGTGGTAGCTTGCTTACGTTCCGCTTTCGTATTCATTGCGTTTGGCATTTGCTTGGCCAAATAACCTTACTGAATTTGCTGTTATTTGCGATGCTCATATCTGTCTTGTAGTTTTGTGACCACAGAGCTCGTCTCTCCAGCAGGAGGCATCGGCACGGACACCGGCTGAGCTGGATGTAGATGGGTGGACATAACAGTGCAATGTGAAGAACACACAACTCACTCCTGTCATGATTCATTATATTACGTACATAGCCCTTTTGAACCCAGCTTTCGCGATCCAAAAAGCTACAAGCAAGTGAGGTTTTATCCACTTATCAACCGTCCACGAGTAGAAAGATCGTGGAACAATTTATAACGGAGGACCATAGTAAATAGGACCAGATATTGTTAGTAAAAACAGGGAAGTATACAGTTTTTTTTGTGCACCGTAGGTCCTATTACTATGGTCCCCCCTAAATAGTTAAAGTATCTTCGTGCTTCGGGCGTGTCGTCTATACATCTCCCTACGTTGCACATTGGACACATGCCGCCCGGGCTGCTTCGCATGGTCGCTGGTCGATATTTACGTAGCGTACGATATGGGAGGGGTTGTCTTTTGTTTGTCTTTGGTACAGTACAACAGCAGGGACTGCTACGGTACAATACTCTGTCAACGCCCCCTGGGGCGAGCGTTTTTTTCTTCTTCAATAAAACGTTGTCCCCGGGGAGAAAAAAGAGGAAGGGGGGACCTCGTCAAAACAAAAAAGGTCCCGGGGAGATAACGCCCAGGGCCGCCCGGGCTGCTTCGCATGGTCCCTGGTCGATATTTACATAGCGTACGATATGGGAGGTGTTGTCTATTGTTTATGTTAGGTACAGTACAAAAGCAGGGACTGCTACGGTAATATCCTCCGTCAACGCCCCCTGGGGCGAGCGTTTTTTTTTTCTTCAATAAAACGTTGTCCCCGGGGATAACAAAGAGCATAGGGGGGACCTCGTCAAAACAAACACCCCGGGGGGTCTTCCAAAAAACAGTGTTCTCGACACATCCGCCACACACTCGTGTGTATGATAGCTCGCTTCCCCGCCGCCGCCTCGCGCTCAATGTTCAGCGATGTCGGGTCTCAACAGCATCGACGAGCGAGCACATAGGAAGCAAAGGACGGACAAAACTTTGGCATGCTTGTGCCCTTCGTCGGGGTTTATAGTCACTGTTTTTGTTTGCGAACAGAAAACAAAGGAAGGGCGTGCGTTCGTTCGTTCGTTCGTTCTTGTGTCTACCGTATGATACCGACATTGACGGGAGTGTTCTTACGAAGTGTTTTGCCAAGTCGTCTGATTTTCGTTTCGGTGTCGCTTTTGTTTTACCTACGTAGTTGAGTCTTCCTGTGCCATATTTGACGTTGTGTACCGGCAGGAAAACCGTGGATTCTATAGTGGATTCCATAGTAGGTGGAGTTTGAGTCCATGGGGCGGTTATACGATGATACAACGAACAACAAACAACGAACAACAAGGAGCGGTTATACAATGATACAACGAACAACAAACAACGGACAACAAGCAACAGCAATGGATGCGCACTGCTCAAATGCATGCAAGTCGCAGCGGGGCGGAATGGAATAGCGCAGACATACTCATGTTCTCCCCCCGGGGTGACATCGTTTTTTCGTGCTGTCCCCCGGGGCAGCGCGATTTCTTTTGATAATAAAGTTGTCCCCGGGGATACCACAGAGGTAGGGGGGACTTCGTCAAAAACTAAAACAAGAGCTCATTCTCCGGGGATAACACAACGTTTTTACCACTTTTTCGGCCATTTGGGTGGGGGACAACACAAGGGCGGGGCGTTGACAGAGGATATTACGGCATCTTGCTATCTTGCTACCGGGTACCTGGTATGATGTAGAGTACGTATATACTGCGGCAGTGTAGTTACTTTTTCTTCAAGTACAATATCTGGTACAGCACTACTGTACGTGCTGCTGCTGTACTGGTACACTCGTACAGAGTACACACGAGTGATGAACGCTGCTGCTGGCCCAGACAACTCGTGCGTAGAACACGGGTACGATCGAGCTGTACTGGTAGTGTTTTGCTTGAAAATAGTGCACGGACAAACACAAAAATACCCTTTATGGTCAACCCAAAACGTGTGCGAGTGCGTTCGCTGAGCCTCACCTCCTTATCTTTAACCTTGCGCTTCACGGCCCCCACACCAACTCCTCTTCGCCTCATCTTGAAGATACCTCTTGATATCGAACGCCCTTGCAAAAGCTGGCCCCCTTTCTGCGTGTCTGCTCTGTGTGCCCTCAGCTCTCAAGTAGCGAACTAGGCGGTAACATAATAATCGTTTTTATATTAATTTATATATTAAACGTATATTATATTTAAGACCAAATCAATAAATGCGGCGGAACTCATTTCGGCGTTTATAGAGAAATGAAGGAAACTATGCAGGGGACGCGGACGGCATTTGTTCGATAATGATGCCACCGCGGCGTCACATCACATCATCGTAACTTTCACAGCGCTTTCATCTGAAGAACATCTCCCTCGTCGACGCCTAGCTACTGATCCGCTGCAAGCGTGGTGAGTGAGTGCCGCTTATCTGCGACGGCGAGCCAGAGTGCATTCGTGTCTCGCTGGGGGCAGACCAAAGTTGGAGCAAATAACCCACACTTTTGCTGTTGGGGGTATCTTGCAGGTTGTATTGCTGCATCACAGGTTGCCCCGGAAAATAGGTCGTCCCATGTCAGAGGTCTTTGAGAAGACCATCGCCGCGCTGCTGCCACCGCTGCTTGCTGCTGCTGCTGCCGGGAGTGTTTGTGGCATATACGTTGTTCTGTGAGAATGCTGCCGCTGTCAGTTGTCGAGGACTTTAGGAGGGGTGGAAGAGTTAGACCGTGCCTGAGGCAATCTTGCCTCCGCCGATTATACCTGTCTGTACCTGCTGCGGAGCTTTTCGTGGGTGTTTTCAAGGTCAACTTCTCTCTCGCACCTGACCTTACCTTCAGCATAGCTTAGCTTACCTGACCTTACCGTACGATACCTTAGTTCAGCTTGCCGTCTCGCAGTTCGTGACCACAGAGCTTGTATCACACCAGATATCCATCTATTATTGGAATGAAGCATTGGCACGAACACTGCATGTATGTGCCGGATGTCGATGGATAGCAAGAACACGTGAAGAACACACAACCCACACCACACCTTACCTTGTCTTGCTTCACCCCACCTCACCTCGCTTCACCTCACCTCACCTTGCCTTACCCCACCTTACCATACCTGGCATCAGCTTTCCGTACCCTGCCCTTCCCTTCCTTCGTTACCCTACCTTACCTCACCTTTACCTTGTCCACAGAGAGCTTGTATCTCGCGCAGACACTGGATGTGCCGGATGTCGTTGGGTGGATAGAACGGAGAACACCACACACACCTTACCTTGCCACACCTCACTTCACCATACCTTACCTTCCCTCTCCTTACGTAACCTTACGTTTCCGTTAGCTTATCGTACCTCGCCTTGCGTTTTACCTTACCCTACTTTGTGGCCACAAAGCTTGTACCTGGTGTCTCTCAAGGACGAAGTGTCCAGTCGGCACGGACTCTGGATGTGCCGGATGTCCATCGGTAGAAAGACCAAACACAATACACACCGTTACCTTTCGTTACCTTGCCTTACCTCACCTTACCATGCCTTACCCTACCATCCCTTCCCTTACCCTACCTTAGCTTAGCTTGGCTTAGCTTGCCCCACCTTGACTTATGTTAGCGCACGTTAGCCTAAATAATTACCTTACCGCTTGTTACCCTATGTCGTGACCACAGAACGTGTACGAGTACGATATCTCTCTAAGATGGAGTATCGGCACGGACACTGGATATATGATATGTATACTGTATCATAACAGGGTATCATATATACGTACTGGATACTGGATGTCGGTGGGCAACAACAACACTGTTTAAAGTGAAAAGCACAACACACACACCGCTAACTTACCTTACCTCACCTTACCTACCCTACCCTACCTTACCTACACCCCACATTACCTCATCTCGCCTTACATAACCTCACATATTGCCGCGAGTCACTCGGTTAGCCACGGAAGTCCAGACCGGTCGTTGGTCGTTGGTGACGCAACACGGCGGATGACGAGTCGGAGAATCCGAAAACTAATTACCTAAAACCAATGTTTCGTACTTCGAAGTATTTAATTTTCTTACACCTCTGACCATCCGCAACTCAGCTAGAGTTAATATTATTAGTGAATAGTCGTATAAATAGTCTACCTGTAATATGGTGACCATGGGGAGCAGCAACAGCGCCTAGAGCGCCTTATATGTGAACTATGCCGACAGCACCGCTGCGTAATCGCACGGCAGTACAATGAGCTCATGCAGAGCAGCCGTACGTGTAGTATAGCCCGGACAGGCAGTGGAGGTTCTTTATACAAGAAGGGGTGAATATGTCTCGATCTGTCGATACAATTCTCCATCTCTAACATGCTATACGTGGTGATGTCCCGCAGTCTACGGTCGGTACAACCGCCCTACACAGGTGGCCATTTGCGTTGGTTGCGGTGACAGTTTGGGCAACCAAGCCCAAATAGACCTACCAAGATTTGAGGTTGTCTATAAATTACAACGACGTGCCTCGCACGTTGCGGTACCTTGGGAACGTCGGCCCGACG